>JASAMX010010735.1:0-42329 GCA_030248175.1 Microlaimidae sp. YZB2_3 | reverse complement strand
TTGAACAAAAAAAATAAAATTAGCCGCGAAACCTACTGTAACTTGTCCGGATTAACTAACACCGTGCTAGCTCCCAAAAATACCGTAGTTTACACGGTGCTTTCTTACACCAAATACACTAACACGATGTTTGCACGGTGTTTACCCCGCTTTGTGAATTCCGGCCCAAACAGTGGGTCATCATTTTAGCTTCTTCTAGCAAGGACTACAATAAGCTTGGAATGTATTGCAGCACTCACCGGAAAAATTTTATTGAAGTGTTTCACAATTTTTAGAATTATATTAAGCTTATGTTGTCCATTGCCTTAATAAACCCAAGCTTTTAAATATTTGAATCGTGTTTTTAGGTGTAAAATATTAAAATTTGTGATTTTTATGCATATATAAATTAGTAATTAAAATCCTTCAGTGAGGGCTGGATATAAATCCGAATTAAACTCCAAACTTTAGTTAAAAACAATTAAAAGTTTTAAAACAGTCTTAAAAAGTCAATTTTTAGATAAAATTATTGTTAAAACTTAACATATTTGAAATTTTCCGGTGGGGGCTAAATAAACTTCTCAGTGGGGGCTGGCTCTCGGTGGGATCTGTAAATAGGGACTCAGACCTGTGCACGGTCTGGAAATGCCCCCCGTTTTATTGGGGGATTCCTCCCCCCGTTTTATTGCCCCCCCCCGCCAAAAAGTGAAAAAGTACCCTAAAATTATGACGTCATTTTTAACCTATGATGACGCCATCATCGCGAATTTTTTGCAGTTTTTAGCCTATTTCAATGTATTTTAAGCCATTTTAGACCTATTTTTTACCTTATTTTCGCTTTTTTGTCCCTTTTTTCCCTTTTCTCTTCTTTTTTCTCTTTTTCCCCCATTTTTTCTCTTTTTTTTTTCTTTCCCCCCTGCTTGCCCCCCCGTTTTATTGCCCCCTCCGTTTTAAAAAAATTGCCCCCCCGTGCCCCCTCGTTTTGGCCGTGCCCCCCCCCCCCCCGATAAACTACCGGGGAGGCGGTTTGCACAGGTGTGGGGACTACTAAAAAGTGGACAAGCTCCAGCACCCAACAAAAGCATGGTTTTTTGTTGTTATTAAACCCTAAATTTTTTTCAAAAATAAAAAAAATATAATCTAAAAATCATTAAAAGCGATAAAAATTATGTCTGTTAGTAAAATTAGCCTTCAAAACTCGCATACAAAAAATTTTATGGTGGGGGCTGGCTGTCGGTGGGTGCAAACATCACCGCGGTTTAAAATACATTGAAATAGGCTTAAAACTGCAAAAAATTTGCGATAATGGCGTCATCATAGGTCAAAAATGGCGTCATAATTTTAGGGTGCTTTTTCATTTTTTGGCAGGGGGAGGGCAAATCCTCCAATAAAGCGGGGGGAGGGCATATCCAGACCGTGCACAGGTCTGTAAATAGTGCTTTCTAATAAATATAAAAACCAAAAGCAATAAAATCAAAATCAATAGCAATATAATATATCAATATCAATAGCGCTTTAATATGAATAAAGTTGCTGGAGTTGCGTTGTTATTAGTCAATTGCATTTCATTTAAGATAATAAAATAAATTGATTTTAAGTTTTAATTCAAATCATATATAAAACTTGCCCGTTTGCTCGAATTAATTAGCACTTAGCATATATTTTAGAAATTAATTACCTGCACGGTGATTGGTGATCTTCTGTACCAGTTCCAATGACCACTCAGTATCACAGACAGTAAGTTAAATTTAAATATTACTCATACTTAGTGACATAGACAGGATTTAATTTAGGAGGTAACCCCCTAAAAATAAGAGTATTGAAAAAAATTTGGTATTATTTTTATTTTACTTTAGAGGTGACCTAAAATTTTTAAAAATTGTATAATTAAAAATATGCTTTGTTTTTTTGTGGTGATTCAAAAAATCGTAATAAAAATTTACGAAAATTAACCGTTTTAAGATATAACAGGGGCAGCCTTATAAAACCCCTTACAAAACTCGTGTTTTTGGCACTTTAATATAGCCATAGGTGGGCAGCCTCCCGGATTTTCAAGGGTGGTATACCCGAACTTCGAAATTTTTTTTTTTTATTAGATTTGTTAACAAATCTAATAGAACTTCGAAGTTTGCAATGGGGGTGTCCATAGGTGGACAACCTCCCGGGTTTTGGGGGGTATACCTGACCCCGAAATTGGGGGATGGGTTGTGGGTGTCCCAAAAACTTTTTGGGGTAAACCTCGAATACCCCATATTTAGCGTTTTTAGTTTTGGGACCCTCAAATTTAAAGGGTGATGTCTGGGGTATCCCCAAATTTTAAGTGGCGGGGGGGTGTCGGCTATAATTGAGGTTTTTTTGGGGCGAGGGTATAATAACCGTATAAACTCCCTCCCCCAACCACCCTCTCCTGCGCACTTATGGTGGTGTCCCAAAATTTATTTCGGGGTATATTTTAAATACCCCATTTTAACGTTTTAAGTACTGGGCCCCTCAAATTTTAGGTGGTGGGGTGTCCGGGGTACCCCCATATTTTAGTGCCGGAAATGTGGTTTCGGCGGTATTAATCCCTCAAATTCTGAGATGGGGGTGAAAAAAGGTTAACCTCTCTCCCAAATTTTGGAAAAATAAATAAAAAAACTGACTTTAAAACGACTTCTAACTGCGTTCAAAGTTAAGTTTTGAGGTCAAAATGAATGTTTTAAACAATTCAAGCTCAAAAAATGCAATAAAAATGGCTTTTTAACTTAAGATAGCGTTTTTTACCCTTCTTTCGAAATCGAAAAACGTTATAGGTAAAATGCACCCAAAAAAAAATATAGCTAGTATGCGTAAAATGCATTGCTCGGACTTTAACCCCCCTAAATCCGGGTTAAACTCCCTCCCCCACTCCGCCGGACCAACTTGTCGGTATGCTGTAACAACCAGACCAACCAGTTGGCCATTGCGGCCTAGCCCACAACCGGAGGAGTAGGTTTATCTTTACATACACTATTGTGCAACCAAAAGATAAGCCTTCCTCCCACGGTAAGACAAACCGACCAAACGTAGGCCTAGGGAATAGATATGAGATAGGTAAAATAAATGTATGCCCTCACATCTAATCCCTAAAATCCTCTGATAGGGGTGGGGCCTTTGACTAACATTCTACATCAACAACAGTGCTGATATAGGGTGGTAGGCGGTAATATGGAATATCCATGGCCGGCCCGCTTCAGCTTTAAAAAAAAAAAAAAAAAGAAAAAAATCTTAAAAACAAACTGCCTTTGCCTTCATATGACGAAGAGGAAGAGTGGTGCGAGAGGGGCGGCCATCCGTTCTTCCTTTCTCTAGGCTCGCCACTGCTCACACGAATACTGACACACTAACTGTCATTAATGCATCATTGCAAGCATTCTCCCAAAAAATGCTCTATACGCTAAAATCATGGGTGGCGCGGGAGCGCCACGGGGCGATTTAGCCCCGTGGCGCCGCGCCAACCATAATTAGAGAACGTGGGTAAATTTTGAAATTCAGAACCTTCTTCTTCTTCTTCTTCTTCTTCTTCTTCTTCTTCTTCTTCTTCTTCTTCTTATTATTCCAACGCTCCATTCTTAAAAACGATATTCCTCATTCGTTACTGATTGATCAAAAATAAACATGGGCTCATTAGAAAGAAGAAGGAATTACGCAACTTTCTTAGGAAGCACTTTTTTCATTTAGGTCCTTGTTATCGATTTATTGATCAAAATAAAAAATTAAAAAAATAGACAAATAAAAACTCCCAACCGCACAATAACAGCCTTTTGGCAACAATAAGGATTGTACAGAGCAGACAACGAACAGCCCCTCATAGAAACCGCACAAAAATAGCAGACCGGTTTTAATTGGTGGCAGAAACGGGCGCCACGTTCCCAGCGCCATCTGCTTCAACCGCGCGGAAAACGGCAAAAACAACAGAGTACTTTTTTTAATTCTTGCATTACTGATGACAAAATTAATTCAAAGTTTTATTTATTAAAAAATAATAATAAGGCGTCGGTGGCGCGGGAGCGCCACGCGCCGGTAATATCGGTGGGCGGGGTGCCAACTGCAATTTAACCCACGGCACCGCGCCAACTATACTAGACAACGTGAGTAAATTTTGTTATTCATGTTCATCATCTTATTATTATTATTATTATTTTTACTTTAAAAATTATAATTGGAATCACTCTGGCGCACGGCATCGCGCCAACTATATTCAGGAACATAGGTAAACTTTGTCTGGAGCGCATCTGCACCGCACTAACCATAATTAAAACAACGTGGGTTAATTTTGTAATTTAAATTTATCTTCTTCTTATTATTATTTTTATTTTATCTCGGCAACGGAATGATTATAAACATATGTCATTGCGCAGCTAAAACTATAGTTTATTTGGCTATTTTTTAATTTAATTCAAAAAAAGTGGTAGACTAGCCCTTGAAAAATGCTCTAAGAATAGAGCAGGAAAAAGGGGCGATTTTCGGGTATGTTTAGAACAGAAAGATGTAGACTAGCTGAGATGGACATTATGTGGACTATAGGAAATTTGCATTTGGTTTGGCCAGCTGCTCACTAAATTTTACTATATGATAATGATTCGCTTTATACATTGATCAATCATATATGTTGCATTTTTTTAGTTCGATGAATTATCATTAGTAAGCTCTTTGAGCGCGATGTTTTTATTTATAGTTGTTTCTTATAATATACTTCTTTGAGTGGCGATTTCGCGCTTTTATTGCTGTGTTTTTTTTTTTTTTCTATGAGTGCTGTGTTTATTGTATAAATTTTCATATTCGTGATTTTTATTTAGTAGAGCTGGCGATGCTTTCTATAGTATATGTCTCTCCTAGTCTTCTTTTCTGTCTAATACGCGGAACGCTTTTTTCTGCTCTATTCTTAAGATTTAAAGAATTTCTATGATTTTGTGTGGTATTTGTTTTTGTGTTAATTTCTGCGTATTGAATGGTATTTTTTTTTTGTTCGTTTCGGTCGCGTATTGTGAGTTAGGCGAGGTGCTTGTAGTGGATGATAAATTCGGAGCTCGGGGAGGGGTCCATGCAAATGTTTTGCTAGTGTTTTTTCTTTTATTAGCTGGGAGGGGTCCCCTTTCTGGTCTCTCTTCATAGTTTTTCAGTATTTTTTATAAGAAGTCATATATACATTTAAAACGATGTTAGTGACTTTATTTTAAAAACGGTGATTCAAAAATGATAAATTAATTTAAAAACTTCTCTGGCTTTTTTTAAAAACCGCAAACGTTTTTAAATTTAAACATGTTTTTTGAATTTTAAACGTGTGTTTTAAATGGCTGCAAAAAACTCCATTTTGAAAAATGCGATAATATTATTTATTTGCTGTAAAACAATCTAGCTTAGGTGTGCGTGCGATGCTTAGCTTAAAATTTTAAGCGTCACACCAAAACCTAAAGCGTGGATGACGTCCCATCAGCAGCACAAAAAATTGAGAAATATTTTGAATTTTCCTGGATTCCGCATTTATCTTAGACCCTTCGTTTGGAGTAAACCATATTTTGTGTTTCAAAAAACTATCAGTTGCTTTTTTTAAGAGTAACCTGTCTTTTGTGTTCCGAAGAAATATCGGTGGCTATTTTGCATCGTCATGTGAGCGATCATTTATCGCTGAAACTCTATGCGTGCCGAAAATGCGAATTCACAGCCGCTTCTACAGAAGAATTAGTTGAGCACGTTTTCAACGAACAACATCTTCCTCTTGACGTAAGTCACACGAAATTAAAGATAAATTTAAAAAAAAATATAATTTGACAAAAACTAAGCTGGGTTGAATTTTCTTGTATTATTTTGCGTCTGATACTCAGACCTGTGCACTGTCTGGAAATGCCCCCTGAGATATTAGTGGCTGTGCCCCTCCCTCGTTTGCTTGCCCCCCGCCTAAAAATAAAAAAGTACTAAAAAAATGGCTCCATTTTTGACCTATTATGACACCATTATCGCCATAGGTGTTTTTGGTCGGGTCCGCTAGGGGGGTCCACCCCCGGGTGGAAGGCCAAAATTTTTTAGGGGGCCCAGGGGGGTCCGGACTCCCTGGCTTTTTAGGGGGGGGGTTGACCCCTGGTGCGAGATTTCAATTTTAGGGGGGTCAGGGCGTGGCTGCCCGGGGGGGGGGCGGCCGCCCCCCCCCCCCAAACCGGCGAAGCCCTTACGTTTTTTGAATTTTGGGAGAGAAAATTTTTTTTTAAAATATTAATACAGAAACTTTCCTGGTGCCTTCCAAAAGCATATTAATAGTTAAAAAACCAAATTTTCCCAGCTTCGCGGGTAGTTTAAATTAACAATTTATCTCAGTCTTTCAATTTCAAATCGATATTGCCGCTCAATAGTTAAGGCGTACATGTTAAATAAAACTACTATAAACACTATTAACCTTTTATTAACGTTTTAAACACATGTTTTAAATGGATAGAATAAAAAAACCTTAAATTTTGTTTTCAATTATCATCTGAATTAAAATTTCTAGTGTATTTTACGCCTTAAATTAAAAATTTTCCCCCGCATTCTGCACCCCCCCCCTCGAGGGCTCTCCCCTTTCCTCCCCCCCCCACCCCCCGCGCTGCCCCCCCCCAGCCCCCCATCAGGGTTGTGCGTCCCCCCCAGCCGCCCCCCCCCCCAATGAATCCTGGGCCGCCCTGGTCAGGGGGGTCCAATTTTTTAGCAAATTTTTTTAACTCAATAATTTAAGTGTTTTTAGGTCTAATATTGAATTTTATGTATTAAAACAGCCTATTTAGGCCTAAAAAGTGTATTTAAACACTGTTTTTAACTAAAAAACCGTGTTTTTGACAGTAAATAAAAAATATACTTCCAAATTGGTCGGGAGGGGGGGGGGGTGGAGGGAGTCAGCCTCGCTAGGGGGGGGGGGGTCAGGCCGGACCGCTCTCGATCTTTAGGGGGGGAGTGGGGCCCTGAATTTTTTCTAGGGGGGGGGGTCCAAAATTTTGGCTCTAAGGGGGGGGGGTGGAACCCTCTGTCCCCCCCAAAAAAACACCTATGATTATCGCCATTTTTTCGCAATTTTTAGCCTATTTCAATGCTTTTTAATCCATTTTAGACCTATTTTTATTTAAATTTTTCTTTTTTTATCCTTTTTTCGTTTTTCCTTCTTTTTTTCTCCTTTTTTCTCTTTTCTCTGTCTTGCCCCTCCCCCCGTTTTAAAAAAGTTGCCCCCGTTCTGGAATTGCCCCCTCAATACAACCCCGGAGGGGCAGTGCACAGGTCTGGGTACTTAAAATTTTTAAATTATAATGAAATTTCATTATTTTTGATTGTTTATAAACAAACTCGTTAACTCATTTTATGAGTAACTATTTGTTTGTTTATCTTTTGATAACTTATTTAAAACTTCTTGCTTCAGCAATATTTTAGATTTATTTTAGCTGGTTTTATTTTTTTATAAATGAAAAAGGTCAAAATTAACTTTTGGCCCAGAGTTATTAATTCAATGCATAGATAAATAAATTTATGTAACAAGTGTAGCTGCTTGCTAAGGGGCAACATTCTTTGTTAATTATATTTTTGATATTAAATGAATGTTTTAGACTGCACAACAACCCAAACCGTACGCCGAAGTGATTGTGCAAACAATCTTAAACGATTCTATAACCGCAGCACGGCGCAACAACATCTCTTCTATCATCGAAGCGCGAAAACAACAAGCTTTTCAGGTTCTGTAAAACGTTTTTAAACGATGTATTTTTAGCAAAAATTCATTAAACGTCTCGAAAATATTAAAAAATCCCACTAAAAACAAGAATCAAAATAAGGGGCCAGTCAACCTAATTTTTAGTTTTCTTGAATATTTGAATAATCTTTCTGATTACATAATTAAATAATATTTTTATAATAAGGTATATTATATCCAATCCACTTCATATTCCATCAAAAAACTCAGAACTCCAATTTTCCCCTGAATATTCCTCATTCAGATTAGGCTTTAGCTTAGATAATATTATTTCATGAGCAATCTTATTTGATAAAATTTTTTTAATGGAAGGCAATTCTTATACTCCCACCATTAGTGAAACATCCTGTGTCGTGTCTTGGTTTTAAAACCTGTTATAAACATAATTGTTTTTAGCCATTGCCACAACAGCATCAGAAATCGCATATCCGCTTGCCGAGTCCTGACCGACCGTCTTCCTATGATAATATTGTTATTCCAAACTCACCGCAAGACCAGCCCAGCAACTATTTAAAACCAACAAAGGTTAAACGGAATACTTTTTTAAAACTCATTATTAAGTTGAATAGGTGGACAGATTTTCCATTTTTTGAACGGGATACGCCCTAATTAAAAGTTGACCACACCACCTCAGGCTGTTTTTATCGGCACCCTTTTTTTAAAAATATTATTAAGTACCGCCTTATAACCAACAGTTTGGGTTTTCCTCCAGTACTAAAAACGCTAAAAATGATTTTTATTTTAAAAAATCCCTTTTTTCGTCCAAATCTTCAGCCGACACCTTTTTCGAAGACACATCCTTAAACCTGGGAGGCTGATTACCTGTAAATTTTTTCCTGTTGTAAAACCTAACCTATTGTTTAAAGGTAAGTCATGATAAAGACAGACTGCGCCATACATTGGCAAGTTGAGTCGGAGTAGGAGGGGGGAGCTGCAATCAATTTAGAGGAGAAGGGGTTAAAATCTAAGGACGCATTCTGAACTAACACATCGTTTTTATGTGCATTTTACTCATATTATTTTTCGATTTTAAAGGAAAAACGCTAATTTTAGGTTAAAAAGCCATTTTTATTGCATTTGTAAGTATTTTATAGTTTAAAACACGCCTTTTAACCTTAAATTCTATGTTTGAAAGTAGTTCGAACTCATTCTAAAGGAGTTGTTTTCCACATTATTCCAAAATTGTAAAAGGAGAAAGTACAGAGGTAATTTTTCGCTTCCCCCCTCCATTTCGGAGTGAGAGGGAGTTAACACCCCCCTTTCCTTTCTGGAGCTCATTTATAAACTGGAGAGAAATAAAGGAGTGCACAAGTCGGTTCCGCTCTTTTCCCACTTAAAAGCGCGGTGCAGAGTCAAATTTGTTGTCTTCGATTTTTATAATTTTTAGTGAAAACCTTACCCCTGCTTGTAATAGCCCACAAAAAACGTTTCAACAAAATCTCCAGTGGTTCAGGAGTTATGACCCCTGAAAAATAGCGTTTTTCGACAACTCTGTACGTGAAAGATTGCACAATAGGTATAACAAATTAATTTACAAGTTATGCCCTCAAAGAAAACGGATACTTTCTACTTTAAATTGCTACCTTGATTGTTAAGATTGGTGCAGTATTTGTTTAGACTTTCAGACCTGTGCACTGCCCCCCGGGGTTTAAACGGGGGGCAAATTTTTTGAAACGGGGGGGGGCAAGCAGGGGGAAAAGAGAAAAAAGGAGAAAAAAAGAAGGGAAAAGAGAAAAAAAGGGACAAAAAAGCGAAAATAAGGTAAAAATAAGTCTAAAATGGCTTAAAATACATTGAAATAGGCTAAAAACTGCAAAAAAATTGCGATGATGGCGTCATCATAGGTCAAAAATGGCGTCATAATTTTAGGGTACTTTTTCATTTTTTGGCGGGGGGGGGGGCAAATCCTCCAATAAAACGGAGGGGCATTTCCAGACCGTGCACAGATCTGGACTTTGCGTTTTCCTTACAAAAAACCCGCGATTTTTTTGATAAAAATACAAAGTGACGGCAAAAATATAGTGCAAACTTAATAAAATCCGTTAATAAAAAACTTAATAAACTGCCGTCGTTTGGTGTTTTTAGTAAAAAATCGCAGGTTTTTTGTACAAGAAAGGCAATATCGTGAAAAATGCTACACCAATTTTAACAATCAAAGTATCAAATTAAAGTATAAAAAGTGACCGCGTTTTTTGGGTGCATAGTTTGTAACTTAAATTAATATACCCATTGAGCAATCTTTCACGCACAGAATTGTCGAAAAACGCCATTTTAAGGGGTCATAACTCCTGAACCACTGAAGATATTTTGTTGAAAAAATTTTTGTGGGCTTTGAGGGGGTGGGTAAGGTAAAGGTTAATGTTTTTACAAAAAATTATCAAAATCGAAGACAAAAAGTTTGACTCCGAACCGGACCTTTAAGTCCCTATATCGCCGGACATTGTAATACCTAGTTCTGCAGTAAATGAGTGCACTTAGTTTTCCCGCGTACAAGTTCTCAGTTATTTCAGAAAGAAGAAGCAGAGGAAGACAGTTTCTTCAGAGTTTCCAGTCCCCTATTGACAGCCGATTCCACCAGTCTTGCCGCTCCCATTACCACCAAATCCGACAGCCAACGCCAGGTATGTTTTTTGTCTTTCTTGTTCTAGTTCTGAATTTTCAACACAAAATTTTCTAAATTCATTCTACCGCCCGAGAAAAAAATATTTTTTTTACAATGCTTTAAATTTACTTCAACTTCGTTTTCATTGTTGTTACACATAATTTATAATAATTCAGAACCCTCTTATTTCCCTGTTGTTTTACACAATTTTTATAAAATTTTTGAAGATCTTAAAAAATATAAAAAAATAATTTATTGCAATTACAAAATAGATTACGTTGATCTTAAAAAACTTCTACTAGTTTTTTGGATTTTTAAATTCTTAATTTATCAAAAAACTTTTTAGCAAACTGTCTTAAATTTTCGTCAAACTATTTTTAGATACCTTAATATCAAGTATAGTGCCACATCATTAAAAACAGTTTTATGTAGTTTTATCTTGATATGTTGTTCTGTTAAGATTACGAAGAGCTGTCGGTATTGCCAAAATTTTACTTGTGCACAAAGAGAAGAGCAACTGCACCATGTGTCCATGTGTCACATGGGCAAGCACGCCGTGCGCTGCCCGTTTTGCGCCATCGGAAAAAACGCATTGTTTGCCAACACAGGATTCCTTCGCAGTCATGTCGCTTCTGTTCACCCCGAAAAGTTTCCGGGGTTTTCGCTCTTGAACACCCCGGATATTTCGACTCTTCTGCAAAAAATGAAAGAATCTTTTGTCGAGTTAGAAAAGCCGGAGGAGGAAAATCCAGAGTTCTCGGGAAATTTCGTAGATTGGGAAATATCAGCTCCGTGTGGGTCTGGAATCCCACTCGTCAACGAAACGACGGGTGCGTCAGAACCGACGACCCGAAGTGCGAGCAGTTTGTCCGTGCGCCCTTTAATACTCTCCAGCTGCTCGGATTCGCAAGCAACGCAACTTCCGACTAAATTTCACCGGGTAGAATCTCCGAACTCGACAGAAGGAAATGGAATGGCAGAAGGGAACAGTTCGCATAATCCGGGGGCTTCTTCGACAGACCCCGCCATTGCTCTGATCAAGCGACTAAGAAGGAAGCGGGGATCCAGCGAAGACCTGTTAGTCACTGAATCCCCCGCTCAACCGAAAAGTTCTCGACGCCGCAGGTCTTCTAAAGCATTTGCCTTTGCAGACATGAAGGTATAGTGTAACGTGTTTTGGGTTCCCCCTTTCCAGCTTAGTTTTTTTATAATATATGCTTTAAACCCCTCCCCTCACCACTCCCATTTTAATTCTTTTATTAGTAAAGTCGTAATATTTTTTCAAAATCGGAAGAATGTGAAAACATTCCTTATTTAATTATTTTATTTGTTTAAAATTTTTGTTTGCGTACGGAACGCGACCAGCAAAAGATTCCAATCAGCCCTCACAAAACACTTTTAAAGGTGCGGTGCGGCAGGGACGTAACCAGGGAGGGGCGAAGGGGCGGCCGCCCCGCCCCCCCCCAAAAAAAAAAAACGGTCGAACAGGGGGAAAAATAAGGATAGTGGTTGGGCGGGGGGGGCGGCCGCTCCCCCACGAAATGGTCGCCAGATAGTAAAATTTGGGGGTTTTCAGAGATTAAAAATTCAAAATCTTCTAGCACCTCGCTAATCGCTCGGCGCCAAACTATAAAATAATTTTAGTACCCCAATTGACCCCCCAAAACCAAAATTTTTTTCCGCTTCGTTTCGCTCAGCGGTCACTTTCTATAGTATACATACATATATCTCGCTATTTATCTTGACTAATGCTAATGTTATTTCAAAGTTAGTACAATATTTTTCACAAGTAATAAGTACTACACAGAAATCAAAACAAACAATTATATTGGTTGATTTATGTACCTACCCCCTCCTAATTTTTCCAGCCGCCTATAGCATTGGCTCGGATTTTTTTCATATAGGTAGGTATCCTAAAAAACATTGAGTCGAGATGCTGCTCATGTGCTTTGGTTTACAATGTGGGTGTAGCCAAGGAAAGGTCTCTAAATTCACTTTTTTTGTGAAATCCAGGCTCTGCCAATGTGTGCTAATGTATAATTTTTAACTAAGAAAACATGTTTTACCGCTAAAACATTAGATAATAGGTTATTAGGCCAAAAACAGTGTATTATACAGCTTTATCCACGTTTATCCCTGCTTTTTTAACCTTTTCAAAAATTAAGGAGGAGGGGGTGCTCCGCCCCCCCCCCGCCGAAATTTTTTTTGTACTACAATCCACCACCCCCCAAAAAAATGAAACTCTGGGTACGTCCCTGCAGTGCGGAGTCAAACTTTTTGTCTTCAATTTTTAAAATTTTTTGTGGAAACCTTACCCCTGCCCTTAATAGCCCACAAAAATTTTTTTAACAAAGTATCTTCAGTGGTTGTGGTTCAGGAGTTATGTATGAGCTCCCAAAAATGGTGTTTTTCGACACTTCTGTACGTGAAAGATACTACTCAGTGGATGCAGCGATTTAAGTTAAGTTACAAATTATGCATTCACAGAAAGCGGCAATTTTCTATTTTAATTTGATACCTTGATCGTTAAGATTGGTTCATAATTGTCGAGATATTGCGTTTCTCGTACCAAAAACCCTAGATTTTTGTGCTTAAAAACACGAAGTGAAGGAAAGAAAGGTTGGGCAAACTTCATAAAATAACTGCCGTCGTTTGTTGTTTTTAACGAAAAAATCGCGGGTTTTTTTGTGTGCCGGAAATGCAATATTTCAACAAATATTGAAGTAATCTTAACGATCAGGGTGTCAAATTAAAGTAGAAAGTAGCCGTTTTCTTTGAGTGCATAATTTCTAACGTAAATCGTTAAACCTATTGAGCAATTCGTCACGTACAGAATTGTCAAAAAACGCCATTTTTTGGGGGTCATGACTCCTGAACCATTGAGAGATATTTTGTTGAAAAAAATTTTGTGGGCTGTTGGGGGCAGGAATGAGGTTTTCACAAAAAAAATCAAAATCGAAGACAAAAAGTTCGACTCCGCACCGGACCTTTAAACCAAAGCACTATTTTATTTTTAGTGAATAAATTATGCTATATAGCCATAAAAAGGGTATAGAAAAAGGATGTGTGTTAAAAATTCGCGTTTTGAAGAAAAATTGGAATTAAAATAGTACATAAGGCCTGTTTCAAAAATCTGGGAGAGCGAAAGTTGGTTGTAGTTAGTTAGTTAGTAAGCATAGCCAGTTTTCCCTCAGGTGATTTCCTCCAGAAATGCTGCTGCCTTTGCGGGTTGAAGCCATAGTCTTCTACTTTTAATTTTGTAGGATTTTTGGTGCAGTTGAAAAGGTGGTGGACATCATGAGGTTTCTGGTGGCATTTTGGACATTCATTTTTGATTAGAGAGTTTATTCTTGATTTGTATGAATTTAGATGATGACAAAATCTGGATCTTAGTTGTGACAGGAGTGTTCTTGACTTTCTTGGAAGGTATTGTTCACTTTGGTGTATTTCATGGTGTTTGCTTTTTAGTAAAGGATTAGGTTGGAGTTGCGATAGAGATTCTTTTACGAAATAGGTGTGAATGTTAGTCTGGATAGCTTTTTCAGTGAGAGTTTGGTAGAAGAAACTTTCTGCTATTGAACCATATGTTGATTGGAGGGTGTGTTTCGTTTCTCATGGTCTAAATTCGTGCGCTGTAATTTTGTTGGATGGGTGGGTCTGTTGCATAGTCTTGACGAGAAATTGTGTTGCGAAGAGAAATGTGTGGTTTTCGATTGGTAGTACTTTAGTTTCATGATGGAGATGATCTAGTGAAGCCATTTTCTGGCAACCAGTTGCTATCCTGAGGGCTGAGTTTTGCTTTGATTGGAGTTTCTGATAATGAGATTTAGAGAGGTTTGGTGACCATATTGGTGTTCCATAGTTAAGGATGGGTCGCCCTATAGCTTTGTATGAGGCTACTATTGTTTCTTTTTGTTGTGCCAAGCTGGTCTCAGCTTGGGCTTTGGGAATACTATCGCGCCTAGATGCTTTGTTGTTGATGGTAGTAAAAGACATGTGCACTGCCCCCCCCCGGGGTTAAAACGGGGGGGGCACGGGAGGGGGCAAGCAGGGGGGAAAGAAAAAAAAGAGAAAAAAAGAAGGGAAAAGGGAAAAAAAGGACAAAAAAAGCGGAAATAAGGTAAAAATAGGTCTAAAATGGCTTAAAATACATTGAAATAGGCTAAAAACTGCAAAAATTCGCGATGATGGCGTCATCATAGGTCAAAAATGGCGTCATATTTTTAGGGTACTTTTTCATTTTTTGGCGGGGGGGGCAATAAAACGGGGGGGCATTTTCAGACCGTGTACAGGTCTGAGCCCAAATTCAGTAGAGCCCCTAAGCGCTTAGTGGCACTTAAAAATCGGCCCAAAGTGGCACTATCCGGACAGGGCGAATTCAGTAGACACCCTAAGCACTTAGTGGTTGATAAAAAGTGCATAGTGGCACTTATCGGTCAGTGCTACTTGCTTAGGGCGGTGGGTACCGCCCCATCGGTTGCACTAAGTTGTAAAAAGTATTTTAAAATTGTTTAAAAAGTGTTTTAAAATGGCAAGCCGTCGTATTCTTATGTATGATAATCGTATAAATCAACGTAGAGAGCCTGCAGCAAAAAGATTTTGTCAGAATCCCGTGAATTTATTTGAGAAATATAATGATCACGAGTTTTATCAAAGGTTTCGGTTTGATAGGGATTCGATTCGGTATTTGACAGAGATTTTTGGGAAGAATATCCAGTCTACATCAAATTTTCACCCCGTTTCGGTGGAAACAAAAATTCTGGTAACTTTGAGGTATCTTGCTAGCAACACCTATCAGTTGAATATAGGGGACTTATTCGACTTATCGCAGCCCACGGTATGCAGAATCGTCTGGCAGGTGATACCCGAAATTGCTAATAGAATGAACGAATTTATCAAAATTCCGACTGGAATTGATCTGCAGCGAACTCAAAGTGCTTTTAAGTCTATGTGCGGAATTCCTGGAATAATCGGCGCGTTGGACTGTACCCATGTGCGGGTTTTTGTATCAAAAGAAAGGAAAGGGCATTTTTGACAAATCAAACTTGAATATAGGGGTTTTTATGCATTTTGCAAGTTAAAAATGTTAAAACACCAAAAAAATAAGCTTTTATACAATATAAATTAAACTTATATTCTTAATATACGCAGGGTGCATGTTTGGTGGGCAAATTATCATGGTGTGAATGTGAAAGAAGAATATAACACTCACAAAGTTGATCACAAGTATAACACTCACAAAGTAAGCTGATCCCGAGTCTTGGTGTTGTCGGGATATTTGTTGTTGAAGTTCTCTGTAATTCTGTCCCAAACTTCGCGTTTCTTTTTCATAATGTCCCCTTTATGTAGGTATGAATTCGGCTTTTTATGCAACACGCAAAAAAAAATTAAAAAGAGGGCATGTTGCTGGTGTCAGCTAGCTTTAGAAAATAGTTTTCATATAATAGTGATGATTAAAATATAGAAAATGAGCTCGCAAGCAATTTTTTGCCGATTTGTTTTCGATTTCAACCAACCTAACATCTTACTCTTTCAAAGGGCGCACTTTAGAGCAATTTTATCACGTAGTTCATACTCCAAGCTTTCTGAAAATATAAAACTTTTTGAAATAAAATGATCGCCGACGTTTATAATTATTTTTTCCCGGTTTTTCAAGCCTTACAGACCGAGTTCATTCCTACCTTTATTTTCGCGATTCATTAAAAGATCTTTCTTTGGGATAAATTCTTCGATTACAAAGAATACCTGCACATCTGTTAACGGAGGGTCACGTTTCTTAACTATAGAGTTATCACCATTCGATAATTTCTTTCCCATGTTGATAATTTTACAATTTCGCAGCAGATTTTAAAAAAAACACGACCGTCTTAGTGCCACTTTGACGCGTAAAGTGGCACTTTCGATAGTGGTATGCATAGGGGGTCTACTGAATACGTTTTCTTAGTGCCACTTTGGGTAGCACTATAGATAGTGGCACTATAGCGCTTAGTGCCCCTATGCGCTTAGGGGCTCTACTGAATTTGGGCTCTGTAGTAATGTGGTTGTTAAAGGTTAGTTTTGGATTGAAAGTGACACCTCGGATTTTGGGGGTTTTGTTAAGCGGTAAAAGTTGGTTATGTATGGTCACTTTCGGGTAGTAGTTGTATTTTTGTGAGGATGAAGAAAAAAGTGTAACTGTTAATTTTTCTGTTGATAATTTGAAGTGGTTGAGATCCAGGTATTGATTAAGAGTGTTGAGATAATTGGTGAGATTTGTTTCCATATTGGCTAATAAATATCATCTTGTTTCCAGTAGAGTAGACTGTGGTGTCGTCAGCATAGGAGACGATTGTGACGCCGGCAGGTGGGGGAGGTATGCATAGGTGGGCAGGGGGGTTGGAGAGGTTATACCCCCACAAATAAATCCTGATTATAGCTGGTACCCCACCCCCCCTAAAAATTTGGGGGTACCTCGGACACCCCCCTTAAAATTTGGGGGGTCCCAGTCATACATGTGCAAGTTGGTCCGAAGTGGGGGGGTTAAACCCCAAATTAGGGAAGAGGGGTTAAAATCCGAGAAACGCAAAATACCCATATCGTTTTTTTTTCTGGAGTGCATTTTACCCATATCGTTTTTTGATTTTGAAGGGAAAATAGGTAAAAAAACGCTAATTTTAGGTCAAAAAGCCCTTTTTATTGCATTTTTGAGCTTTTTATTGCTTAAAACATTCATTTTGACCTCAAAACTTAAGTTTGGAGGCAGTTAGAAGTCATTTTAAAGACATTTTTTTTCTTCATTTTTCCAAAATTGGGGTTAACTTTTTCTCCCCCCCCCCCCACTTCTGAGTGGGGGGGGGGGGGGTTAAACGCCACTTTTCAGAATTTGGGGGGTTAAACCCCCTTTCAATCCCCCCCGTGCCCATGTATGGTCCCAGTACTAAAAACGCTAAAAATGGGGTATTTGAGGTATACCCCAAAAAAATTTTTGTGATTGGAACACCCGACACCCCCCCCCCAAATTTCGGGGGTCGGGTAGGTGAGGCTGCCCACCTATGGAGGTATGTCCGATCTGTAGAAGTTGAAGAGGGTTAGTGAAATGACAGAGCCTTGAGGCACGCCTGTTTGTAATATCCTGGGTTAGAAAATTGAGTCTCTGAAAGAAGTGTTGTTGATTCTGCCTCTGAGATAACCACGTAGCCATCTGATTAGATAGGTTGGAAGCATACATGGGCACTTGGGAGGGTTGGGGGGTTAATCCCTTCCCAAAATTTCTGAGAAGGGGGTTTAACCATAGGTGTTTTTGGTCGGGTCCGCTAGGGGGGTCCACCTCCGGGTGGAAGGCCAAAATTTTTTTAGGGGGGCATGGGATCCGGACCCCCCTGGCTTTTTAGGGGGGGTCGACCCCGGGTGCGAGATTTCAAATTTAGGGGGGTCAGGGGGGTCCGATTTTTTAGCACAATTTTTTTAACTCAATAATTTACGTGTTTTTAGGTCTAATATTGAATTTTATGTATT
The DNA here is from genome assembly GCA_030248175.1 of Microlaimidae sp. YZB2_3. Classification (NCBI taxonomy): domain Eukaryota; kingdom Metazoa; phylum Nematoda; class Chromadorea; order Desmodorida; family Microlaimidae; species Microlaimidae sp. YZB2_3. Next base: position 24,531 of record JASAMX010010735.1, on the reverse strand, counting down.
AAAACGGCCTATTTAGGCCTAAAAAGTGTATTTAAACACTGTTTTTAACTAAAAAACCGTGTTTTTGACAGTAAATAAAAAATATATTTCCAAATTGGTCGGTAGGGGGGTAGGGGGTCAGCCTCGCTAGGGGGGTCAGGCCGGACCGCTCTCGAGCTTTGGGGGAGAGGGGGGGCCCTGAATTTTTTCTAGGGGGGATCCAAAATTTTGGCTCTAGAGGGGGGTGACCCTACTGTCCCCCCCCCCAAAAAAAATACCTATGGGTTGAACCCCCCCACTCAGAAGTGGGGGGCGGAGAAAATGTTAACCCCCCAATTAAAATGTCTTTAAAATGACTTCTAACTGCCTCCAAATTTAAGTTTTGAGGTCAAAATGAATGTTTTAAGCAATAAAAGGCTTAAAATGCTATAAAAAGGGCTTTTTGAACTAAAATTGGCGTTTTTACTTATTTTTCCTTCAAAATCTAAAAGTAAAACGATATGTGTAAAATGCACTCCAGAAAAAAAAACGATATAGTATTTTGCTTTTCTCGGATTTTAACTCCCCCCCCCCTAATTTGGGGTTTAACCCCCCTCCTTCGGACCAACTTGCCCATGTATGGCTGGAAGTGTGCTGTTTACCATCTTGCTGATTAAAATTTCTATGCTGATGGTGTCAAAGGCCTTGGTAAGGTCCAAGGCTGCTACTATTGTTCGTTTGGGTGGAATTTTCGGTTGAAACCGGTTGCAATTAAGTTGGAGAGCAGTAGTTGTTGAGTGTTAGGGTTTAAAGCCGTACTGATCTGGGTGGTGTTGTAGATGTTGAAGAAGGATCGGCTGAATTATTTTTTCTAAAACTTTTATAGCTGGACAGAGAAGTGAAATTGGTCTGTAAGAAGTAGAGATGTAAAATTTAGAAGAGAAGCAAAGATGCCCGACCTACCCTAGTTTAGGGTTAAATACTTACCCGGGGTAAATCTCAAAAAAGCACATAGGAGGGCTTGATGTGAAAAGGAGATTATACCCACAGGTCTCTCGCAGTCCTGTGTACTGCCCCCGGGGGATTTTATTAGGAAGTCAATTCCAATATGACGGGGGCACGAAGGGCAGCTTTTTTAAACGGGAGGGGGTAAGCAAAAGCAAGGGAGAAAAGTAAAAAAAAGAAGAAAAAAGGGACAAAAAAGGCAAAGTTTAAGTAAAAATAGGCCTAAAATGGTAAAACAGACTAAAAATTGGCGATGATGGCCTCATAATAGGTCAAAAATGGCGTCATAATTTTTGGGTATTTTTTATTTTTGGGCTGGGGGGAATAAAACGGGGGAAGACAAATTCTCCAATAAAGTGGGGAGGGTATTTCCGGACTGTGCACAGGTCTGCTCTCGTATCCTCGGGTGCTACTTAAAGGTAAACACCCTGCCGGTAGTTCAATATATTGAATAAAACACAGGTTTAGTTTGTTTTATAAAAAAATCGCGTTTATTTATAGGTGTTGTGTATTCAGTGTAAAGTTCCTGTACAAAATTATCTAATGGCAAAAAGAAAACACATCACCCAGAAACACATGACAGGCCAGTTAGGAGAAAAAGCTACTGATATAGAAGTTTTTAGGTTTTTGTTTTATTTTTTATACAATTTTTATTCCTATCTTGATTACAATTCAGTTTTTATATTAAGTTATAATTTTTTTATTAATATTAGCATTTGGCCTTGGCCACTTCGTTTCTAGCCCTCTCGGCCCACTGGCCTGCCTTGTCTCAAGATAATGCAAAATGGTGTAATCATATAATTGCAAAACAAAACAATCAAACCATGCTATGCTGCACAGTCAAAAATACCGATATACTAAACACAGCGCAGGGGAACTCATTTTTGAAAAAATCTTAAATGTTAAAAATGTGATATTTTTCATAATTGGGGATTAAAATAAGCAAATATAACAACTTTTTCAATTTTAATTAACACTAATTTTTGGTGTAAATTACATTAAGACTTAAGACATATAATTGTTAAATAAAAGTTTTTAGTCCTTAAGCAGACATTAGAGAATTTGGGGATTTTTGCAAAAAACCCTGAGTTTTTTATTTATTTACCTATACCTTATATCCACCTCCCCCATTATTGTCTAATGAGCCCAACGCATGCTTGAACACTATCAGTCAAGGGTCGGGTCAATCAAGCAACCGCCCAATAGATGTTTTTAGTCGGGTTAAAGGCAAATTTTTAGGAGGTGGGGGAGTCTAGACCTCCTGGCTTTTTACAAAGGTCGACCGGGGTGGCCGATTTCAAATTTAGGGATATGGGGGCCAAACAGGGGGGTTCGATTTTTTTGGCTTTATGATAAATTTTGGCTCTAAGGGGAAGGGGGATGAACCCCTCTGCACTCCCGCCCCCAAACCTCCCCTTCCCAAAAACTATCTATGAGCCGCTCTTTATGATAAATTTTGGCTCTGAGAGGAAGGGGGGTGAACCCCTCTGCACCCCCGCCTTCAAACCTTCCCTTCCCAAAAACTATCTATGAACCGCCCTGCACAATTTAATCTATCCACCTCTGGTCCAAAAAACTCGAAATTTGCGACATAAATAATATAATATTAATTTTTTAAATAAATAGTTTTTATGATAACAACTTAACCTTTTGTTGTAGGTTATTGTCTTTAAAAAATAAATCCATTTTTGTAAAAGGAAAATTTTTGCAGTGCCTCCTTTTTCATTGCAGTATGCTTAACTGTTATTTTATTTGTTTAGAATGTTTTGGCAATTTTTTGAGCGCCCACACAATTCATACGCATGCTCTTTGTGTAACAAGGAAGTCCACACACCTCAAGGACAACAGCAACACGCTGCCTCGCACTATGTCATACAAATGACTTGTCCCTATTGTGAAAAAGTGGGATAATTAAAATTTATTTAAATTATTTAAATTAAATGATCGTGTGTAACAAATGTTTTATTCACTAAATCATTTGCACTAGTAGAAAATAGAAAACGCGGCTCACTCAGTTTTAAGAGAAACAGTTAGTACTGAACTTTAAAATTTATGATATAATAAATTTTGGTTTCTTTAAAGCGTTCTCTCGTAATCATTTTTTCAGATCATTGCAATGTCTGAAAATATATTCCCACTATTGTCATAAGAAAACACAAAATTTATGTCCTAATTACAATACGTTGTTAAAGTCTCTTCAGAGTGAGTGTTCAAAACACTGGAGCACCTACCACTTTTCAAGCAATAATTGTTTCTAATTAATCAAATAATTATAATCTTATTCTCATGATTGTAGAAAACTTAATTTTATTTAAAACGGATCCGACACTTCTAACCAAGTTTAAACATCATAATTTTAACGTTACTATTAATGGATTTAAAATATTATCATAGTAGTTTTGCATTAGGTAAGCAAGATTTTCAGCTCCAACATTTTTTGGGCGCAAAACGCTGAAAAAAAACCAGCACTTAAAAGTTTGCAAAAAAAGTGTAATTTTAATGAATAATTTTTTATTACGAAACATAATATTCTTTTTTTCTGAAATGTTTGTGGTATTGTGAAAATGTTATTATTGCTTTATTCCATGTAATGTGAGTGAACTTACTCCTAAAAAATAACAAGAAAAAATCATGCATAAATTAAAAAAAAATGTTAATTATCCCAAATGAAGAGCTTTCACCACCACGATCTCTTATTTCTCCATCAGAAAAAAGATCATTCTGAAAACCCTAGAGCCCTTCCACCTGATTTTCAAAAGATGAAGGACTTATTGAGCGACGCAATGGTTGTCTGCTTTCCTACTCCAACCACATATCGGGCGCCAAAGAGAATGGAACAACGACTTTTAAGAGTTGGTAATTTGCTTACCAGTTTTTTAATTTAATGTTTTCACTTCATGGGTGGCGCGAAAGCGCCACGGGGCGATTTAGCATCGATTTAGCCGCGGCAACCATAATTAAAGAACTGGGTAAATTTTGAAATTTATGTTCATCTTCTTAATATTATTCTAACGCTCAATTCATAAAATCGATATTCCTCCTTCGTTACTGATTGATCAAAAATAAACATTTGCTTATTGGAAACAAGAATAAATTACGCAACTTTCTTAGGGACCACTTTTTTATTTGGGTCCTTTTTATCGATTTATTGATAAAAATAATAAATTAAAAAATAGCAATCCATAAAAACTCCTTACCGTACAATAACAGACTTGGCAACAATAAGGATCATAAATGAACACGGTCAAAAAGCTAGGGGGTGTTTACCCCGGGTAAATGACATTTCAAAATCTATGGGGGTCCTAGGGGGTGGAACCCCCCTAGCTTTCTGGGGGGGTCGACCCGGGGTGCAAGATTTTGAAACCTAGAGGGGGGTCAGGTGGGGTCCAATTTCCGAAACAAAATACTTTTAAACTATTAAATGTTTAATAATAGTTTTTTTATAAGATAATACTACATTTCATTGAATAAAAAGCGATGTTTAGGTATAAAAAAGGTGTAAAAACATGAATTTGTGTTAAGAATTCACGTTTTTGGAAGAAAATTTAATATAAAAAAGTACTTAAAATTTTCTTGACAGGGGAGGGGATGGTCAGATTTCAAAATCTAGAAGGGGATCAGGGATAAAAAATTCGAAAATTTGGGGGGAAAGGGGCCCCTGGATTTTTTTGTAGGGGGCCCCCAAAATTTCGAGGCTAGGGGGGTGGACCCCACCCTACCCCCCCCCCCTCTTGTTCATCTATGATAAGGATTGTACATAGCAGACAGCTCCTCATAGAAACTGCACAATAACAACAGACGGCTGTGTTTGGTTGCTATTGGTGGCGGAAACCGCACAGTGCCATCTACTTCAGCCGCGCAAAAAACGTCGAAAACAATAAAATATTTTTGGTCAATTCTTGACTTACTGATGACAAAATTAATTTAAAGTTGTATTTCAAAAAAAAAATAATTGCAATTATCAATGGTGCAGGACGCCAAGCCCCACATCAACACACCGACTATAATTAAACAACGTTCGGAAAATTTTGTAATTCATATTCATCTTCTTCTACTTATTTTTATTACTATTATTCTAACGCTCATATCTTAAAATCGATATTCCTTCATCAGACCTGTGCACGGTCTGGAAATGGCCCCCCGTTTTATTGCCCCCTCCCGCCAAAAAATGAAAAAGTACCCTAAAATTATGACGTCATTTTTGACCTATGATGACGCCATCATCGCAAATTTTTTTGCAGTTTTTAGCCTATTTCAATGTATTTGAAGCCATTTTAGACATATTTTTACCTTATTTTCGCTTTTTTTTATCCCTTTTTTCCCTGTTCCCTTCTTTTTTCCTCTTTTTTCCCGCTTTTTTTCTCTTTTTTTTTCTTTCCCCTCGCTTGCCCCCCCCCCGTTTTATTGCCCCCCCTGTTTCAAAAAAGTTGCTCCCCGTGCCCCCCCTCGTTTTGGAATCCCCGGGGGGGGGGCAATGCACAGGTCTGCATTTGACTCTATATATGGCGGGCTTTAATTAGCGCCTTAAAGGTGAGGTGCGGAGTCAAACTTTTTGTTTTTGATTTTAATAATTTTTTGTGAAAACCTTACTCATACCCTAACCCCAATAGCCCACAAAAAATTTTTCAACAAAATATCTCCAATTGTTTAGGAGTTATGACCCCCAAAAAATGGCGTTTTTCGGGAATTCTGTACGTGAAAGATTGTTCAATAAGTATAACGGTACAAATTATGCACTAAAAAAAGCAGCTACTTTCTACTTTTATTTGATACCTTGATCGTTAAGATCGTTAAAATTCGTGTTCATCTTCTTCTCCTTAATATGATTTTTATTTCAAAAATATAATTCCAATCCTTGCTGGTGCGGCGATTTAGCCCCACTCCACCGCACCTACTATAAATGAAAAACGTGCGTAATTTTTTAAATTAATTTTTATCTTTTTCTTTTGTAATTCATGTCCCTGTTGTTCTCCTTATAATAATAGATTTTTTTCAAACGCTGATATCTTAAAACCAATATTCCTCCGTTGTTACTGATTGATCAGAAATAAACATGAGCTCTTTGGAAAGGGCAAGGGCGTAGCCAGGGGGGTTATGAGGGTTGTAACCCTCCCTTTTAGGCTGGCTGAGGTAAAAATTTAGGGGTCCTAAGAGAACATATTTTTTTAAAAAAATTTGCGCTTCGCTCCGCTCAGTGCTCGACACTTATATACCTTTTTACAACTTTTAAGTGGTTTTAATTAATTTCAAAGACAATTTTTGAAAATTTTTTCGTGCTATCGCACGATTTTTAATGTTATGTTAAAAAATTTTTACCCTTTTTAATGTCTTTTACGGTATTTTAAAAATTTGAAGTACAACCCCCCTTTCGAAAAATTTGTATGGAGTACAACCCCCTTTCCGAAATCCTGGCTACGCCCCTGGGAAAGGGTAAAGAATCGCGCAATAATTTTTTAGGAGCCAATTTTTTTGGTGTTCGAATTCAAAATTTAAATTGTTGACAACATCGTTGGGGTTTGTGGGGGGTGGTGGGGGGTTTGGGGGTGTTGTGTTGGTGGGGGGGGGGGGGGGGGGGGGTGTGTTTGGTTGTTTTTTTTGTTTTTTTTTCTTCTCCCCCTTCCTTTCTTTTTTTTGTTTTGGTTTTGTTTTTGTTTTCTTTTCTGTTTTGTTCTGGGTTCGGTGCTGTGTTTGGGGGGTTGGTTGGTCGTGGTGGTCCGGTGGGGAGGAAGGTGCTGGCGCCGGGGGGGACAGATCTTTTTTTTTTTTTTTGTGTGTTTTCTTCCCCGCTGGCGTGCCGTCTCGCTTGTCTTTTCTTCCCTACTCTTCCTTTCTTCTCTTTCCTTCTTTCCTTTCTTTTTCTTCTTCCTTTGTCTTTTTATTGGCTTCCTTTCTTTTTGTCTTGTCTGTCTCCCCCCCTCCTTCTCTAATTTTTTTCTCCTTCTGCGCCCCTCTCCCCCGCTGGGTGGGGGGCTTGCCCTTGAGTTCTCCTCGTGTCTTCCTTTCCCCCTCTCTCTCCTTCCAGAGACGTGTTGATTTTTCTGGTTTTTTGGCGGTGAGACGCCCCTATTTTATACCCCCCGCCTTTACCAAAACAAAAAACAACATAATTTTAAATTCGGATTGATAATCGAGCACTATTAGAAATTTATATTATAGCATAGCTAAGACTCTAATTTTTTTAATATTTAATTTAGAAATTCAATTTTTCAACCATAAAAATAAGGAATGAAGAGTGTCAGCAAGTGTTTCACATTGTAATGTTAACGAAAAATACGTTTTCTATTGATATTTATTAAAACAGTTAAAACATATCTCGGCAACGGATTGATTATTATAAACATTTGTCATTGAGCAGCTAATACTATACTTTATAAGGTTACTTCTTTAATTTAATTTTAAAAAAATGTAGACTAGCCTTAAAAAAAGCTCTAAGAATAGAGCTGGAAAAAGGGCGTTTCTCCCCGGGCGTGTGTTTAGACAGAAAAGATGTGAACTAGTCAGAAATAGAGATTATGTGCACCATAAGAAATTTGTATTTGATTTAGCCAGCTGCCCACTGAATAATAATTTCTACCATATGATAATAACTTACATTAGCTGTTTGGATTTTTTTAATTAAGGTAAAAAATCTGGTGGTATTTCATTGGTGACAGAAAGTCCTGAAAGCGAAACAGCAGACATTACTCCCCTATTAGCGGCAATCCGCCGCGATTCAAATGACTCTGTCACAGTTTCCAGTCTTCTTTCTACGACAGAAATCAGCAACAATAATGAAACTAACACGTCAGATGACATCACAATTTTAGATGAAGACTGCTCGGAAACAAAGGAATTATCAAGGTATTTTTGCTGCACTTTAAAGTTTTTGTTGTATTTCTGGTGTCCGGAAATTTGAACGCCAGCACATGAACGCCGAGCATTTGACCGCCAGCATTAGAACGCCGCGCACTTGAACGCCGAGCATTAGATCGCGGAGCATTTAACCGCCGCAGGATCGCGTATAAATTTTATGCATATTTCTGTTTTCCACCACCTTTAGAGAATTATATTAACACAAGCACTACGACAATATAAACTCCCCAAAACTATTGTGAGCTTCCTTTAATAACGTCAAGGCGTGGTCATCATCCTGGTCGAAAAATGTTTGCCCGTGACAAAAAAAGAAGCATTAAATTTTTCGTTTAATTTTTAATTTTTGCTTAGGCTTAGTAAAAAAAATTTATTTTAAAAAACAAAGTGTAAAATATAAATTTATCATGAACATTTATTTTGATTTTTAGGTTTCGCTTAGGTTCAGGAACATGAGGTTTAAATCAATAAAGAACCAACAAATTCACTAAATTTTTTCTTTGATTTTAGGTTTTGCTTAGGCTTAGGAAAAATTTATATTTATGACTCATCGTTTATTACCAAAACAACATTGTTTTGTTTAAATATTTTATTGAAAACATTTTTTATTATTCAGTTGAGTTTTTTTGTATTCTTGGGGGGAGTTTATACTACCTTGGTGGGAGTTTTCGTGTCTTTCTTAAAGCAACGCGTACTGCGGCGGTCTAATGCTCGGCGGTCAAATGTTTGGCGTTCAAGTGCGCGGCGTTCTAATGCTGGCGGTCTAATGCTCGGCGATCAAGTGCTGGTGTTAAAATTTCCTAGAATCGCTTGCTTAATGAAGAATACGAAAATGCAATATTACTTACGGCAAACAGCACCACTAAATAAATATGATTCATGAAAATAACATTGACATCCACTATCCAGTTATATCACACACCCAGCTTCAAAGCTCTAATTCTTCCGTTTAATTTGTAAAACTGGGTGCAATCTGAAGCAATATCGCTTAATAATTAAAAAAATAGTGAATTACACCTTCTGAACTATATTTAAACCCTAGAAACGGTTAAAAGTGAAAGGTCCATAAATAAATAAGTGAAAGGTTTTTAAATAGAAAACCTAGAGAAGGATGGTACATTAAAATTTTTTTCGAGAGAGGAACCACAAAATTTTGCGTCAAATGGGGGCAGTGATGTAGACATCACACGTCAGCAATCTCCTTCCTTTCCGCTTGTGATTACTACCTAAGTAGATTTTTGTTTGTATTTCAGGGCAGACGTTCCATGTGACGTAGAAAAAAAGGTAAGGCCCAGTTTAGATCGGAATGACACGTGATAAGGCGGTCACACGGCAGCAACAAGAGTTATATAAGAGTATAAAGTCCACGGCGTGCGTTGTCGCTTGTCACTCTGGTGTGAGTTAGGCGTAAGGATTAGTTTAAATAAACAGACATGTGCACTGCCCCCCCCCCCGGGGTTAAAACGGGGGGGCAATTCCAAAATGGGGGGGGCACGGGGGGGGGGCAACTTGTTTGAAACGGGGGGGTGGAAATAAACCGGGGGAGGGGCAAGCAAGGGAGAAAGAAAAAAAGGAGAAAAAAAGAAGAGAAAAGGGAAAAAAGGGACAAAAAAAGCGGAAATAAGGTAAAAATAGGTCTAAAATGGCTTAAAATACATTGAAATAGGCTAAAAACTGCAAAAAATTCGCGATGATGGCGTCATCATAGGTCAAAAATGGCGTCATATTTTTAGGGTACTTTTTCATTTTTTGGCGGGGGGGCAATAAAACGATTGATTTTATTGCAATATTGATTTCAATAAGCAATATTGATTTCAGCCGATGTGAACTGTGTTCAGCGGAAGTGAAGAAGTCGGATCGGGAGGGTCACGTCTGGAGTGTCCACATGCGGAAAACCACGCCCATATTCCTGTGTCCGGAGTGCGAGTTCGGGACTAATACCAAATCCGCCTACAAGCAACACGCCCTCCATCTCCACGGGGACGAAGGCCTACCGCCCCGCACGGACTCATTCACGGCGGAGGAAGGACAGTTCTATTCCAATTGTGCCCAGCAGTGCTTCCCGCCATCATAAACACCACGCACCACCATACATTTTACAAAATCACTTCGCACGTCAAAATATTTAACAGACAGTCGAAAACATCTTGGCTGATTTAAATTATTTGTCGACAAGATGCATTTTTGGGATATTTTTTCTCGAAACGTCGTTCTGCCAGCGACGTATTTCATTGCGCAAAGAACTTAAAATATATACCTATTTAAGAAAAAACTAAAGGTACCTAAATTACTGTAATACTAGTTTTTATATCCGTTTGTAGCCATACATGCGCAAGTTGGTCGGTAGGGGGGTTAAACCCCAAATTGGGGGGGGTTAAAATCCGAGAAACGCAAAATACTTATATCGTTTTTTTTCTGGAGTGCATTTTACCTATATCGTTTTTTAATTTAATAAAAATAGGTAAAACACGCTAATTTTAGGTCAAAAAGCCTTTTTATTGCATTTTTGAGCTTTTTACTGTTTAAAACATTCATTTTGATCTCAAAACTTAAGTTTGGAGGCAGTTAGAAGTCATTTTAAAGACATTTTTTCTCTTCATTTTTCCAAAATTGAGGGGGGGTTAACCTTTTCTCCCCCCCCCACTTCTGAGTGGGGGGTTAAACCCCCCTTCTAAGAATTTGGGGGGTTAACCCCCCCCCGTCTCCCGTACCCATGTATGGTTGTAGCATTGAAAAAAAAATACATTTATGCATTTAGACACACTTAAACTTATATTGTTTAGCTCACATAATACAGTTTGTTTTGTAGTATTTATTTTTTATATCTATATTGTTTAGCTCACATAATACAGTTTGTTTTGTAGTATTTTTTTTATATCTTAGTCGTTTTAGTTTACGTTTTTTATGTCTTATCCGTTATTTTATAATAATCGTTTACAAAACGTGCAAAGTTTTGTTTGTGATACAGATTATATTTGTTAAGCGTCGGTTTTTAGGTCTAATACGTTTTATCACTGTTGCTTAATATTTTTGTGAAGAACATTCGGTTTTGGGGTTGATGTTTACAAAAGCGGAATGATACGGCAGATTTTCTGTTTTAGTCTGTTTGGATAATTAGTCCATTGACGGCTGAAAAATTGATGCGTGAGTTATATACGTTTAATTGAGTTAAGCATAAGCATCTCTCGTTCAGCGACTGTCGTTTGTTCGTTAGAGAGAAATTTCACATCATTCACTGCAAAAAACTACCACCGTAATAACAATATCTGCTCGGAAATTCGAAGAACATGGGCGATTAACGGCGCCCATGTGTGAGTTTTATGGCAAAATTTTTAAACTCACCAGATTCCCAACCTGTTGTCACAGGGGAGGAAGGTGATAAATACCACATGATACGAAAATAATGACAATTATGTCCGCAATTACAAAAATAATGAAGATTATAAAAAATCGATAATTAAAATTCTTCCAAATAGTTGAATAATTTTTGTTTAACCTTGAAACTTTGAAGTTGGTTAAGGAAATGGGGGGTTTAAAAGTCATTGATGGGGTCAAAATGGGAGTATTTAAAAATGAAAGTTTGAAGAAGGTGAGTTAAGATAGGAGTTATCTTACTTACGCTCTCCTCTTTTAGCACCTGTGCTATACAAACTAAATACGCATTGATTAATTTTATTAGGGATTTAAACGCTAATTTGGGCTTTGTGAAAAGCCGGAACACGCACTACTACGCTTTTAATGGCCGAAAAAATGTTTGAACAATAAGCATATTGTGTGTTTAATCAATTTGTTTCTGAATATATTTTTGCTAATATAATATTATTACAGTTTCAGTATTTTCTGTTAATATTTTGTTATTTGAATTCAAATGTTTTATTTTAGTATATTGTAAAATTCAATAAGGTTCTATTAAAAATTACTATAGTTTTGCGAAAAAAACGCGAATTGGTAAGAAAACTTAAACTTAAAAACGGGTCGGTTGTTTTATAAAATAATTTTAGGAAAATGTAGCATGCACTTTAATTTATGGTTATGGTTACAGTCAGGTGAGTAGAGGATCGGCGAGCCACACCTTTCCCTCGAATCTTGAAACTGTCAACGCCTCCCTCTTTCTAAAATTTGGGGGTCCTAGTCCTGAAAACGTAAAATAAAATATTTCGGGTATACCTCAAAAAAAATGTGGACACCTCTCTCCAATTTAGGGGTGAGGTATATCCTCCTCCCCCCTCCCTCATGATAAAGTAAATCTCTGGTTTTGAATATTGGCAGTATGTTTTAAATTTGTCAACAAATCAACTCAAAATCGACTTAATCATTAACTTGAAAGCAGGCAATGTTTACATCAGTCGTTGAAAAAAGGAAAGTTTTAAGTACAGAAGAGATGTGTTATAATTTTAGCTTAGTCAAAAGAATTTTTTTTAGCAATTGATTTTGAGTTTAAAAATGATTTGCTTACTTACTGCTTCACATGAATTATGTTGAAAAACATGTTGTGCATCCATTGTGCGCTTTTTACATGTCCGGTATTTTTATGTTAGAAAAACTGAGTCAAGATTTTGCTGAGGTAAACTTGTAATTTTGTCACAAAATAACTTGAATAAAACTGCTATACTGAAAACTGACAAGTATAAATTAAAAAATTTTGAAAAGCTTGTTAACGTTTAACAGCAACGTAGTCCGCCGGTGTACGTTTTAAACCATAATCCTACGAATTTTTTGCAAAAATTACAAAAATCGCCGCATGCCAAACGTCGATAGTTAAGCGAGTGAATTTGGTTTAAAATTTCAGTAAAGGATTTAAAGACGCTTTTTGAGTACCAAAATAACGTTTTAAAATTTAAGTTTAATTAATCCACATGATTTTATTTTTGTACATGCTAAAATTTCCAATAGAGTACCAAAAACGGCACGCTGTTGGTGTATAGTATTTTTTGCTCTAAGGTTTAATAAACGTGTAAAGAGCATCATCAAACGTCGGGTGGTGAAAACAGAACCAATAAAATTTGCTAAAACAACTGTGAAAACCACACCATTTAAGATAACGTTAAAGTTCAAGGTTTAGTGCCAGTGGGCGTCACTATTGTACAGTACAGACTATGGTTTTTGTGTTTTATTAATATTTAGTAAGTATTTACTGTCTGTTGTAGTGGACAGTGTAAAGTAGCTTTTTTTATTGTTTTTACAAGCTCTTCGCGGTTTTTTCCATGAAGTTGTAAGCTAATTATCGTTGCAGCAGCAATGGCATATTTGAATGCTCTTATTCACTTGGCATACTACTATATTCAAGTGTAAAGTTCACTCCAAAACAGTAACCATTTCGTTTAAAAGTGCGGTGCGGAGTCAAACTTTTTGTCTTCGATTTTGATAATTTTTTGAAAAAACCTTACCCCTGGAACCAAGAGCCCATAAAAATCTTTTCAACAAAATATCTCTAGTGGTTCAGGAGTAATGACCCCCCAAAAATGGCGTTTTTCGACAATTCTGTACGTGAAAGATTGCTCAATGGGTATAACGATTTTCGTTACAAATTATGCACTCAAAAAAGCGGCTACTTTCTACTTTAATTTGATACCTTGCTAGTTAAGATTGGTGCAGTATTTGTCGAGATATTTGGTTTCTCGTACAAAAAACACTCGATTTTTTCGTTAAAAACACGAAGTGAAGGAAAGAAAGGTTGGGCAAACTTCACAAAATAACTGCCGTCGTTTGTTGTTTTTATCGAAAAAATCTCGGGTTTTTTGTAGAAGAAACGCAATATTTCGACAAATACTGCACCAATCTTAACAATCAATGTATCAAATTAGAGTAGAAAGTAGCCGCTTTTTTGGGTGCATAGTTTGTAACTTAAATTAATATACCCATTGAGCAATCTTTCACGCACAGAATTGTCGAAAAACGCCATTTTGGGGGGTCATAACTCCTGAACCACTGAAGATATTTTGTTGAAAAAATTTTTGTGGGCTATTGGGGCAGGGGTAAGATTTTTTCAAAAAATTAAAAAGTCGTAGACAAAAGTTTGACTCCGCACCGCACCTTTAAACTAAAATAATGATTTTTATGGATTTAACCTAACTTTTTTGTTATAATCTCTGAAAGCATAACAAAAATACACAGCGTAACCGTCGAATAGATTCCTGTTATTATTTTTAAAAAAATTTTAGTATGCAAAATATAACTCAACTCTAATGATGTTGATTTTATTGATTTATTAATAAATACCACAATATTATACCTGTTTAGTTTTTTACAATAAGTATATTACTATAATTATTCTAATAAATTAAAATTCATAAAAAAGAGTTTTAGTGGGTTAAAGTTACTTACTAACACAGTTCACGAACTGAAGACGAAGTTATTGTTTGTATTGTATAGTTAATAAAATCCTTATAAGAAAATGTTTATTGCATCAAATCAATATGGTATCTAATCTATTAAGAATGGTGTAGAGTTTCAGTGGAGTGGACGATTTAGCCTTTTAGTGCCGCGCCAACCATAATTAAAAAACGCGGCTAATTTTAGAAATTTATAGCGTTATGATTATTATCAAAGGTGGATAATACGATCTTCCGGGACAAAAGTGTGACACTCGTGTTTAATAAACGCGGACATGCGAAAGACAACCAGCGGACGGACGGGTGTCACGATAAATAGTTCGAAAACCATGTTTCTAAAGATATTTATTTAATCTTCTTGGCTGGCTTCCAAACACTTAGCTCAGCATTCTCAAGAATATAATATAGATGTAATGCATAAATAAAAAAAATATGCTTTACAGTAAAAGCATAAGTCACTTAGTTTTAAAGAAAGTAGTTTGACACAATCATTTGTTGTTTTTTTTAAACATCTTTAAGGTTTTAATGGGTTTTTTCTACACTTTTCAGGTGTTATTTTGAGTACCGAGCGAAGGGGGATAAATCTTTACTGGATGTATTTAAAGAGCCTTCTTCCTTTTCTTCAAAAAATAATAATAAAGTGGCAAATTAAAAAATATCCCCAAAATCAAAACAAAATGACAAAGGACCAAGGAATAAATCAATAAAAACCTTGAATATATTTTATATTTTACAAATTAAAGGATTGTAAAGAACACAACAAATGCATATTTTGTATTTTTTTTTAAATAAGAAATACAAAAAAAACTAAATACAAACTAATACATTTTTTATAAAAAATACCGCAGATTTGTCGGAATTTTAATGCAAAATAAAGTTTAGTTTACATTATTTTTAAAAATTCCCCAAAACACCAAAGAAAAGTAAAAATATTGCCTATTAAAATTATTTACGGTAGCGCAGTGGATGGTCTTTGGATACGCATTTGAGGGTCCTAAGTTCGAACCCCTCAGTAGTCTTGTTTTTTCTCGCCTAGGCATATTTCTAACATAAACATTAATTTTTAATTTCATTTCGTTATTTTTTTACATGAAAAAAAAAACCTGAATGGAAATAACGATTACTTATTTTAAATAAATTATACAATTGTGCACATTTGCATGTCATATCCTTTTGCTTCTTTCGCGTATCATTTTTAAACTAAACTGAAAATTTTTTTGTTCCTGGTTTTTTTTTAAACAAATAGTCCTTTTAAGTAATTGTTGGCATATTTTTCATATTTTTTAATTTATTTTATGACCAATTCATACAAATGTAACTTCTTAATTTGTTTTCGCGTTTTTTTTTATATTAAAAGAGGTTAAATTTGCCCTTATTTAAATTATTTAAATTTGTATGAATGTGATTTTATACTAGCATAATAATATATTTGTGTTATTTATTCTGGTTTTCACGCAGCATCTGTTTTTTGTCGCTTATTCAAGTTTTCAAAAAAGGTACGGTATTAAATTGTAAGTTTTTGAAAGTCAACCAGCAAGACAAAATATGTTTAACAACATGGTTTTTAAAGCATTTATCGTGACACCCATCCGTCACGATGACACCAGTCCGTCACGATGACCCCCGTCCGTCACGATGACACCCGTCCGTCCGCTGGTTGTCTTTCGCATGGCCGCGTTTGTTAAACACGAGTGTCACACCTTTGTCCCGAATCATCGTATTATCCACCTTTGTTATTATTTATTATTCTAACGCTGAATTCTTAAATGTTTTATTCTAGCAAAAGACGAAACAAAGTTTCGAAAAAAAAGCCTTATAATGGAATAGTATAAAGCTACATAAGTCTAAAAACTAAATGCCAGAAAAGACTGAAACAAGTCTCTTTAAAACCTGTAAATTAATTACAGATTTTGTGAAATTTAATAGCGCTTTTTTGAAAGGGGATTTAAACCCCGGGGCTAGCAAAATACAATTATCTTGCCCTAACTGCTGGACTATCATGACATTATTGGCCTTATAAAGTTCTAAAAACCTTATAATAAACTGTGCTTTCTCTCGAAACCAAAATTCAGGAAAAAGTTCTAAAAACCTCATGCAATAATGTGCTTTCTCTCAAAAAAACCACTATATCAATTTTTTGTATTTTAATAAAAAATACAATGGTGTTTATAGATTTTTAATTTTTTTTATTTGTGTGCCTGATAATTAATTCTTGCTATTACAAAACGAAAATAAAAATCACAAAATATGAATAATCATGGGTGGAGCGGGAGCGCCACGGGGCGATTTAGCCCCGTGGCGCCGCGCCAACCATTATTAAAGAACGTGGGTAAATTTTGAAATTCAGAACCTTCTTCTTATTATTGTTATTATTATTCCAACGCTTCATCTTTAAAAGCGATATTCCTCATTCGTTACGGATTGATCAAAAATAAACATGGGCTCATTAGAAAGAAGAAGGAATTACGCAACTTTCTTAGGAAGCACTTTTTTCATTTAGGTCCTTGTTATCGATTTATTGATCAAAATAAAAAATTTGAAAAATAGACAAATAAAAACTCCCAACCAAACTCCCAACCGCACAATAACAGCCTTTTAGCAACAATAAGGATTGTACAGAGCAGACAACCAACATCCCCTCATAGAAACCGCACAAAAAAAGCAGACCGGTTTTAATTGGTGGCAGAAACAGAACCAATTCCCAGCGCCATCTGCTTCAACTGCGCGGAAAACGGCGAACACAACGGAGTACTTTTTTAATTCTTGCATTACTGATGACAAAATTAATTCAAGGTTTTATTTATTAAAAAATAATAATAAGCGTCGGTGGCACGGGAGCGCCACGCGCCGGTAATCATCGGTGGTGCGGGGGTGCCACACTGCAATTTAACCCAGGGCACCGCGCCAACTATACTTAGAGAACGTAAGTAAATTTTGTAATTCATGTTCATCATCTTCTTATTATTATTATTTTTTTAAAATTATAATTGCAATCATTGGCGCACGGCATCGCGCCACTATATTTAGAGAAGGTAGGTAAACTTTGTATGGAGCGCAACTGCACCGCACTAACTATAATTAAACACCGTGGGTAAATTTTGTAATTTAAATTCATCTTCTTATTATTATTATTTTTTATTAAAAAAAGTATATCTCGGCAACGGAATGATTATAAACATATGTCATTGCGCAGCTAAAACTATAGTTTATTAGGCTATTTTTTAATTTAATGCAAAAAAAATGGTAGACTAGCTTTGAAAAATGCTCTAAGAATAGAGCAGGAAAAAGGCGATTTTTCCCCGGGCGTATGTTTAGACAGAAAAGATGTGGACTAGGCTGAGATGGACATTATGTGGACTATAGAAAATTTGCATTTGGTTTGGGCAGCTGCTCACTAAATAAAAATTTCTAACATATGATAATGATATGTTTATACATTGATCTAATCACGCAGCACTGTTGCATTTTTTTTAGTTTGATAAAATGTCAATTTAAAAAATCATACTCACAGCAATCTTTGACAAGCGCGAAATCGCCACTTTTTCAATTAGAAGGTTATATTTGTATGTGTAAGAAACAACTATAAATTTGAAAAAGTGGTGCATTTTTCAAAATTCAAACAATTTCGATAGCCCCTTATGCCCCTTTTTGTCCGAAAAATAGCCCCTTTTTCATTTTTAGTCCTGGCAACCCTGCTATGCTCGTATATAAGTGCTACAAAGAAAAATATCGTTTGCGCGAGCGCATTCACCCGTTGAACATTTGATCGCGCATGTGACACATAACAGATAACATAGACTATTTTGTAATAAAAACAATATAGTCATATATTACAAATACACAAACTACACAGTAGTTTGTATACACAAACTACACAGTAGTTTGTATAAATAAACTAACGATAGATTAGTTTATCCACATAAGCACCGTTAGAGTGTTTATAAATATATAAATTTTACATAAAAAAAGTACTCAGAAAGAGTAGTACTTCAAGTAAATACCGATAGTGTGTTTACTAGTGGTAAAACAAATATAGCCAAATTTTAAAAAATATATTAAATTACTGACTACCGTTAGTGTATTCAGTATTATTAAATACTGTTATTGTGTTTTGAGCATTATCACCGTTAAAGAAATAAAGTTTCGTAAAATTCATCGTTAGTGTGTAATTCTATTCGGCTAAAATTTTCATTTAAAATATTTAACTTACTATAGTAAATCTATAAGTTAAGTAGGTTAATCTAGTTAACCGTTGGTACTTTGCACCTGAAGAAGACTACGGTCGAAACAAAATTCTGCTTAACACTTATAAAATTTATATGTTGTATTTAAAAGTATAAGTAGTATTTTGTCGTGCTTTAAGTTCCTATGAGCAAAAGTACCACTAACATGTCTTCGAAAAATCCTTTTTACGGTTTTCGAGTTTCTCTGTTCTCTTCGGTGGAAGAGTTACAGAATAATTTTCCCGAGCCTCTAAGCCCGGACTCTTACACTATTATTCCTCAATCAAAACACTTTAGAGGAGGAGTTTTATTACACAGTGGCCAATACTTAATAAAAAATCAAGTTTCTAAATCATCGTCTCTTAATTCGAGTTGCCCTGTGAGTAAAACAGCAGTTTTGTCGTCAGAAATTAATGATAAATCTTTATCAAGCTCGTTGCCTATAAGTGCACAGAATTCGGATACTGGGATCCCAGTCGCTGTGTCGTTAGGTTTTCCGAAACTTAACACCCCCCAATATTTCTTTTTTAAATCTAAAAAAAATTATTTTAAAATATTATTATTATCAGTACAGTACAGATTGCTTGTTGTACCTAAACACGTTTTACCTGCAATTTAAACAGGTTTTTTTCCAAAATACTGATCCAATTGATGATGTATTTTTTTTGCCTGAAGTGGTTAGTTAGGAAGGAAATTCTGGAAATCCAGCGAAGCCAATTTTTTTTCATTAGTGTGGATGGACCCTTACGTCTTTAAATTTTGGAAAAAATAGTTTTTTTTGTTTTAATATATAAGAAACACTCATGATGGAATTCATGATTTAAAATAATTTTTTTGTTTTAATATATAAGAAACACTCGTGATGGAATTCATGATTAATGAATGGTTATGAAAATACCCAAAAACTACAAAATTTTCTACTTCGCCTGAAATAATACATTAATATTGATTTTTAAAAAATATAAAACGGATTTTGGTGTTCAATACATAACTAAGGCATGTGCTTTTACGTTTTACCCATATTATTTTCTAAATTTTGAAAGAAATATAAGTAAAAAACGCTAATTTTAGGTCAAAAAGCTCCGTGTATAGCATTTTTAAGCTTTTTATTGCTTTGGGTTTCCTCTTTACTCTTAATGCATTCTAAAACCATAAATTAATTAATATAAAAATTTTTCCCGCTGCGCGGGAAGGTCAGCTTTCTATACGCTTAAAATAATTTTATCAGTATAGCAGACCTGTGCACTTCCTCCCTGGGGTTTTATTGGGAGAGGGCATAGGTGGGCAGGGGGGGGGGTGTTGGGGGGAGTATACCCCCCTCCGAAATTTCGGATTTTGCTGACACCCCCCCCTAAATTTGGGGTACCCGGGGACACCCCCCCCCAAATTCGCCTCCCGGAGAAAAATTTTTAAGTGTTATAAAACGACTAAAAAAAATTTTCCGCGCTTCGCGCGGAGAGTTAATTGTTAATTGATAAATTTATCTTAGTTTTTCGATTACAAATCGATTATCCCGTTCAGTAGTTAAGGTATACAGTTTAATAAAACTACTATAAACACTATTATCCTTTAATTAACGTTTTAAACGCATGTTTTAAATGTGTAGGTATAAGAAACCTTAAATTTTGTAATAAGTATCATCTGGAATTAAAATTTCAAGTGTATTTTAGCGCCTTAAATTAAAAATTTTCTCCCCCGGGGGGCATTCTGCCCCCGGACCCCCCTGACAAGGGGCTCCGCCCCTTGACCCCGCTGGGGGCTCTCGCCCCCCAGACCCCCCATATCTGGGGGGCTGCCGCCCCCAGACCCCCCTTCAGGGTTAGTAGGGCCCCCAGACCGCCCCCCCCCCCAAATGAAATCCTGGGCACGCCACTGCAAAAGGGGGGTCTGTCTAACCCCAAATTTTTCCCTTTGCCGACCTAAAAGAGGTGTCTAGACCCCCCCCTGGCTACGCCCATGTATGTATATAATCTTTAATTAAATATAAGATTATGGATTAAAAAGTTTGTGATACTTGACTTTATAATCAAGACAATAATATTATTATTCTATTATTACGTAATTATTAAAAAAACTATGATTTCTAATCTAATTATAAGAATATATAAACACATTATTAATAAAAGAATTAAAAAATAAAATTTGTAAGTTGCAATAAGGTCTTATTTCAATTTTACACAGTTTTAAAGCATTTATAAGCTTGTTTTACGTTTTTTTACGCGTTTTAAGCCCATTTTAAGGCAGCGCGGAAATATTGGGTACACCCCTCCCCCTCAAAATTTGGGTCTTGCCGGACACCCCCCCCCCCTTAAATTTTGAACCCCCCCTATACCCCCCAAAATCGGAGAGGCTGCCCACCTATGGGAGAGGGGCAACTTTTTTAAAACGGGGGGGGGCAAGCTGGGGAGAAACAGAAAAAAACGAGAAAAAAAAACAAACAAAAAAGCCAAATTTCCAGGGGACGATTTTTACGCAATTTTCAGTGCATGATTTCAAAAGATGTTCGACTCCAGCCGACGCTTCTCTTGGGCTGACGCAGCAGCGCAGTTGGGGCCTTTTGTGCCGCTCCTGTGATACGTATTTTGCGCAAGGGGCTATTCTTTTTAATTCCGCTTGCCGGGCTGCAGCCCTGAAACTCTTGGGTTATAAAAATTTAATACAAATCTTAATGCATAATAAAACCATAAACTAATTAATATAAAAAATTTTCCCGTTACGCGGGAAAGTCAAATTTCTCTAGGGTAAAAATAATTTTATCAGTATAATTATTTTTGTACCACTAACGGGGGAAAACGGGGGAAAAGGCCATCACGGGAACGGGTTAACAGTGAGCTTTACTGGCGCATTCCCTTTCGGCGTTTCAGACGCGCCTTTTAGCTTTTAAAATCACAAAGTCTAAACAGATTCTTAATTTTTATTCAGTTTATTACGTACTCTATTTAATTAACATAATTATAATATTACTGTAACAGACCTGTGCACTGCCCCCCCGGGGTTAAAACGGGGGGGGGGGCAATTCCAAAACGGGGGGGGGGCACGGGGGGGGCAACTTTTTTGAAACGGGGGGGGGGGCAATAAAACGGGGGGGGCGGGCAAGCAGGGGGGAAAGAAAAAGAAAGAGAAAAAAGGAGAAAAAAAGAGAAAAAAAGAAGGGAAAAGGGAAAAAAGGGACAAAAAAAGCGGAAATAAGGTAAAAATAGGTCTAAAATGGCTTAAAATACATTGAAATAGGCTAAAAACTGCAAAAAATTAGCGATGATGGCGTCATCATAGGTCTAAAAATGGCGTCATATTTTTAGGGTACTTTTTCATTTTTTGGCGGGGGGGGGGGGGCAATAAAAACGGGGGGGGGGGCAAATCCTCCAATAAAACGGGGGGGGGGGCATTTTCAAACCGTGCACAGGTCTGCTGTAATATAATATTTTTCTTGAAAATTGTTTCCCTGAAAACACTACCTACACACCAAGCAATAACAAACCCTCCTTCTAAAATTAGTTGGGCCTTATCCATTTTTTTTGTAAATTTTTTAATCAAAAAATGCAGTAGTTAAATAACTATAACACTAAAGTGTATCAAAGTTTTTAATAAGTTTTTTATTTACTTCATTGTTATAATAATATTTTTCTATTATTTAAAATTTAGTTGGCCGCGTTTAAAAATGCTTATTTCTAAGTTTATATTTTTCCTATTGTGACTTTATGGTTCATGTTAATGTATAATATTTGAAATAGTTAATTTCTTGCAAAATTTTTATCTCTGATCTCGTGATCTGTAACTTTATTTAAGGTAGAACACCACAGTTATGACGATTTTTACTAAAAGTTTGATATCAACTGAGATATTAATTTTTGTCTGACAAAAGTATAGTGCGATCGAAGCTCAGAATATGATGTATCCAACGGTAATAGTTTCATCGTTTACCGAATGTTCCATTTCGAGATATAGTTGATGAATTTAAAGCTCAAAAAACAGTTTTTTGCCATTTAAAAAATTTTATTCGCTCAGTTTTTCCTTTCCTGCAATTTTATAGTAAGTTAACGAAAAATAGGGGCAACTTTTAAATGTGGTTTGGAGTAAAACGTAATTCAAAATTTTAAGAAAATTAAAGAAATCGATGTTTTTAAAAGAAAAATCAAATAAAAAAATCCTGAATTAGTTTTTTAATCAAATAGAATTCAAAGTATTGATTAGACTTGTGTCTAACTAGTTCCAAACTTTAATTAAAATCTGAAGGAATCAAATTTTTTAATTTGCATTTAAATTTTTTTGATTTGACGCCGAGAAACTGCATTTCGAAACGTTTGTTTAAAAGTGTCTTTTACGAGATCTCAGGTGGGACAGTAGCCGAGTAGTTAGAGTGTCGGACTCAAATCCTCGGACCCATAGGTTCGAGTCTCCCTCAGGCAATATTCTTAACGTCGAAAAAAATTTTTTTTTAAATTTTTAACTTTTTAATTAAAAAAAGTGTTTTTTTATTCAAGATACACTAAATGAAAAATGAAAAAAATAGAATATTTTTGGTAATGAATTTTATTATAATATAATGTGTTTTTGACATGTATTTATTGGTGTCATTTAATTATTGTGGACAATAACAATTTTTTAAGAAAAATGAATATCAAAAATCAAATGAGCAGGTCAAATTACGTTAGTAACAATTAATTAGAAAAGATCTGCCGTCAAAATCGAACTGTGGTGTTCTACCTTAAGTGGAAGTAATTTACTCATTTCAAAAAAAAAAACAAAACAAAAAACATTTATTGTAATTTAATTTTTGAAAAAAAATGTCTTTTGTCTTTGCTTATGCGAGTTTTAATTTAACAAACAAAATAATAATTATTATAGGTGGTGTGTGGGTGGTCTTAGACTCATTTTTTATGAAAAGTATACTGGTAAATATGTTTATTTAAGAATCAACCGTTTAAAACTGACCTTTACTTACTAAATAAAGTCAATAAAAAGAGGTTACCATCCAATATAGGTTTTTTTTTTAATTTTAAATCAAACTTTAGTATTCTTGATTTTGTTAGCAAACTCTTTGACTTTTATAAGAATTTATATTTAAAAATTTTTAATGCAGTGAAAGTGAAACGTGAAATTTAAAGTGAAACGCAATCGATACAAACAATTTTTAACCTAATTTTGTCGTCCTCTATTTGCGCTTCCGTCTAGTTTTCAGAGTGGGAGTAAGCTGTCATTGGCTTCTCGTTTTGACGAAATATTTTTCAACTTCAAGATTCTAAGCACCACTTCAGGTCGAAAATCGAGTAATTCATAGTTTTTTTCTTTTTTAGTTTTTTTCGCTATTCATTCCAAGTGGGTACTGACTCACTTACACTCTTTAAATATTTATTAATTTGAAATTAAATATAAATGTTTGGTTATCCTTTTACTTATTATTTCCTCTGAAATAAAGCTTCATTTTATTCACATGTTTTTGGTAATTGAAAACCCACATGCTATTATAAAAAATAATACGATTAAATCTGGTTCAAAAAATGTTTTCTATCAACTTTTCTGGTTCTTAGATCTCATTGGGTTGTTTTTTTTTTGTACAGTTCGAACGTGCATTATTTTACGTTGCTCTGCTCAACTTGTTGTTATATTAATAGTCTTTAGTAATACAACGTCTTCAAAGGAACAAAAAATAATAAGACTTTTAATGACCGGAATTTAACCTTTTTTTAACTTTCTTGTGTTAAAAAGTTTAAGTGCGATAATATTATAAGCAACCAAAAAATATGATTGTAAATTGGAATTTCAGAATGTAGGTTGTTTAACTTAATTATGGTTCACCGGTTTTACGGTTTTAATTACCGCCAAGTTTTATGTGTATGCATAGCCGAAAGATTCATTCCGTGGCAGTGGCTTATAAAGATTTCGGTATGGCATATTATTAATAAATATAAAAAAAGTATATTAATCTCAAAAATTTTTGAATTCATCCATAATAAAGGCCCGCCCCTCTTAGAGAGGGCCTTAAATAAGTCCGTGAATTCTCTTTGGGCAATACATACATATAGTTAAATTTTTCTTTATTTTTAGTTTATACATTTATGTAACTACCATTGTTAAAAACGATATTTTATTTTCATATGTTCAAAACGAATAAACCAGTAATATTAAGAAAATCCTAAAACTTCATTTGCGTTTACTCAATCCAC
>JASAMX010010734.1:0-24829 GCA_030248175.1 Microlaimidae sp. YZB2_3 | reverse complement strand
TTTAAAAAATTCTAAAATTACTTAAAATTTACACACAAGCTACAGTTTATCTTTGTTTTACTGTTTGATTATAGGCCTTTTTATTTTCAGAATTTGATTCTGTGCCATGGATTTATATTTTAAGTGATTGCTTGACAATTTTAGAAAACTGTAACAAATTTTATTTATTAGCGTATTATTATTTACTTCGAACATATGTAAAAATGCTTTATATCATTGAAAACGCTGGTACAAGAGCTGAATTAACATTTTGCGTAAGTATAAAGCTGCCATATCTTATAAGCCTTAGTATCAAAGTAATAAAACCATCCAAGGTACACCGGAATACCAAAGTTATCGCATATAAAGATTAACCTAGAAATTTTCGAATGATATTACTTAAAAACAATTAATATGGGATTTGAAATAACATCGGGCCACAAGTATAATTGGCACTTTTTTTATTTTTTAATTCTTCAAACAAAACATAATTGTAACACCATTTTTAACACGAACACTACCACTTTGTTGTATAGCGGTATAGCTATAAATTAAAAAAATATTCTTTATTATTAGAAAATAAAAAGAGAACCGATGAAAATAGAGTAGATTTTTAAAGTTTTCGGAACTGAAAATAATCCTTATATATAAATTAAATTAGAAATATTTTTTCAACTGTACATAAAGATATTAATAAGACATTTCAAAACATACAGTTACAAGCAAAACAAATTGACAATCGGTATAACATTAATGTCATTAATTAAAAATAAAATAAGGGTGTGGCTTGTTTCTTTAATTTCATTTTTTTTCTTTTCCACGGCCACCACCATCAGGAACTTGGAACCGTAGTTAGGAACATGGAGCCGAAAGTAAATACCACTATAATCTACACCTAAGCTTAAGCAAAGCTTAAATCTAAGCTTAAACCAATTGTTTTCTTGAAGGTTCTAAGCTCTCATTGTTAGCGACTCCAAGTTGCCAAGAATTTCCAACGGTTCCAGTTTCCTTACTTACGGAGTTCCCTACTTTCCTGCTCTAAAAGCCTCGCAATGTAAATAAAAATTTGCTTTAAAATTTCTCGAAATATATATTAATACAATTATTACACTTAAAATTATTACCATTTTTATCTCTTTTATGTGTTTATATGGAAATTCAGCAAAAAAATTGTGTGTTTTGCTGGAAAAAAAGGAATTGTATCAGGGCACTCAAAATTAGTCGTAAAATTTGAAACAATATATAACATAAAAAAGAAATGTGAAATTTCTTATACATATTTTCTTATACATATTTTTAGTGCCTCCAATAAGTGGGGGATGCATGCATATAGTCACATTTTTTTAATTTTTGTTATATGGTTTTGGTATAATAATCCACATACAGTTATTATAAAAGGATACTAGTATCGCGTTTAAAATTAACTGATTTATTTGTCGTTTTCAGGTCATGTTAGGTTTAATTGGTTTTTGTATTTAATCCATCTCACTCAAAAAGCACATTTATATGTATAGCAAAACAAGTATAAACTTGAAAAGCTTGCTTAATAAAGTTTCAATTTTATAAAATAAAGATAATTATTGCCTCAACAAGTCGTATGCGGTTTCAATACTAAATAGAGCTAAACTTTTGACCTACACTCCAACTTAAAAGCAACATTTAATATTTGTATATCATTTAGAATGAAATATTCCTTTTAAAAAAACCTACTTTAAATTGAATATTAAACTTTTTGGCGCGGCACCAACATTTTTAAATGTCAGCGTTATCAGCTCAGTATTAAATAAGCAGTACGTTTTAGGCTATATAGAGATTTGATTCATCAAAGTACTCTTTACTACTGTCAAATTTTATCTAAATAAAAAACTGTCAAATATAGATACAAATATTTACTAATACATTCTCATTGGAAACTAAAATTAGTGAATCTTTTAGTGAATTTCCATAATTAAACTTATCTTATTTATGCATTAAATTGTTGCATTTCTATGCGAATACCTTTATATGAACTAATTATTGCAATTAAAATTATTACTGTTGCAAGCAGGCTAACGTTTCGTTTTGTATTGCTTAGCTATGAACCTTGAAAAAGAAAAACTTGGCGCGGATAAACCAGATGAAGATATTTTGAATCTTAAAATTATGGGTGAACTCTTTGAGGCTTTGGCTGATAATCCAAAAGTTATGGAGGTGGTAAAAGAAGAAATGAAGCCCCAACTAATTGTGCTGGCAAAATTAAACAATGTAAAATTTTTATTCTATCACGTTATTAAATTTTGTGTAAATTCTATAGTTATGATGTCACTGGCGCATTCTTGACAAAAAAGACAAAAACAGACAAAAAATACAGTACACGTTTTTATACTGCACGCAACCGTGACTTTTATTTGTCTAGGCTTTTATTAATATTTAAGTTTTATTTTATATTTGGTTTACTATTTACCGGCTTTTGATTTGATTTGATGACTTTTAATTAGTTTCCCGCCTTTTTATTGTATCTTGCCGACTTTTACAATGAATTCTACTAATAATGTATATCAATTGTATTTGGCCAATGGTTTATTGTATCAATTGAATTAAATTATCAATTTTTGACAGACTTTGGTTTCGAGTCTACATTTAGTTAGTAAAAATTGCTTTTGAAAAATTGTATATGTGTATGTGTAACTTAAAATTGTATATGTGTGGCGAAACATATATATTTTGCAAATGTTTTTTTAATTTTAATTCTTTAAATTTTTTTTTTTTGATAATGTTTATTATTCTTAAAATTTTAAAGAAAACTACGACATTGCTTTGCTTAAAAAAGTATTGTTACGAATCAAACTCTTCTGGTGCCCGGAATGAACGACTTTTTAATAATGGTATTATTACCGATCGGGCGGAAATTTGAAAATGATGTAGCGTGGATGCTAAGAAACTTCCATTCTGATTTTGAGTTAGATATGATGTATAAAAGAGTAGTCCGTTCCAAATGCTAAAGGCGTTCTGTGAAGCCCGGAACGGAGACTGCTCTTTTAAGACAAAACATCTTACTCAAAACTGATACATAAATTTCTTGACACCAATGCTACGTCATTTTCAAATTTCAGCCCGATTGATAAGGTATTAAAGGAGTAGTTCAGTCCTAGCACCAAAGGAGTTTAATTCTAATTAATTGACCTTTAAACCGATTTACGGCCTCAATTAGTGCTATTACAAAATTGACACTTCATAAACTATTTCACTTAAAATTACCTCTTATTTTATTTGCATTCATTGAAAATGAATAAGCAATTTCTTTTTAGTTTTATTACATTTACAAAATTCACGATTTTTTGTTATTTAAATTGAAATAATGACACTTTTTCCGCTAAAATTATAACGGAATAAATTTTCTTATTGAAAATCAATTTTTTAGGGCCCTAATAAAGGCGCGCCCTAATTAAGAGTATTGAAGGCCTCAATTAGAGTAGTTCAGAGCCCTAACTAGGCCCGTTCTAAGTAAAGCACCACTAGTTAGGAGATTAATTGTGTTTGAGCAATGTATATATTCATATACTTTTCATTATTTTTATATGTCTTATATTCTTGTTAATACCTAGCAAAATTTGATTTAAGAAACTGGTGGTTTGACTAAAAAACCTTTTTCTTGGGTTTTATACTGTGTGCAAAAGCGACGACATCCAGCAAATTTAATATTTACCAATCCCCTCACGTTTTGTTTTTTGCGCTTTGAAAACGCATTCTGCTTGTTTAAAGCTTGTATTTAGAAAAATTTGAAATACAAATAGCCCCCGTCAGCCATACGGCTGACAAATAATTTTTCCCGCATTTTTTATATTCATTTACTAATTTTTTTTTCTAAATTCAACCCTTTTATGCCATTCCCGTGATTGTAAGCTTTACAGTGATACCTCAGTTACAATCTTTCTTTCTCTTTCTTACAATCTTAGCAATCTTTATAGGTTTATAGGAAGTATAGGTTTAAACTTAAGAAACCAATAAAACTAAGATTTTTTTAAATTTTATTTTTTTCTTTTTGAACCCTCTTTCGTACAGTAAAAGACGCTTATTCAGAACTAGTCTATTGCGCAGCTAAAACTTATTTTATTAGATTATTTTTTTGAATTCGATTCAAATATTATTTTTTTAAAATCAATTTTAAAAAAATGAAAGACTAGCCTTTAAAAAAAGAATAAAACAGGGAAAAGGGTCTATTTCACCTCAGGGGTGTGTTTAGACAGAAAAAAAGTAAGGTAGCAGACCTGTAAACTGCCCCCCGCATTTTATTGGGGGACAATTTCAAAACGGGGGGACACAGGGGCAAATTTTTTGAAACGGGGGGGGGGGGCAATAAAACGGGGGAACACAAGCAGGAGAGAAAGAGAAAAAATGGGAAAAAATAACAAAAAAGCGAAACTAAGTTAAAAATAGGTCTAAAATGACTTAAAATGCATTGAAATAGGTTAAAAAACTGCATAAATTTTGCGATGATGGCTTCATAATACGTCAAAAAAGGCGCCATAATTTTTGGGTAATTTTTGATTTTTGGGCGGGAGGGGGGGCAAAAAAACAGGTGGAACATATCCTCCAATAAAACGGGGGCATTTCCAGACCATGTACAGGTCTGAGGTAAACATATCTGGACTATCCGAAATAAGTATCTGGTTTGTGCAGTTGCTCACTAAGTAAAAAAAGCTATCATTATGATGTTAAGTTGTTTATATGGCGAGCTAATTACACAACAGAAATGGCATTAGATGGTTGGCTAAGCGTTAAACTACTGTTTGCCAAAAATTCAATTATTTAGGACATAAAACAAAATTTTACAAAAACAACTTAGATTTAACAAATGTGTTCTTTAAACGGTTTATTTTAATTCAAATGTCACTTTCAGGTTATTTAAAAACACAAGTAGCCCGTGTCAGCCATACGGCTGACAAATAATTTTTCCCGCATTTTTTATATTCATTTATTAATTTTTTTTTCAAAATTCAACCCTTTTATGCCATTCCCGTGACTGTAAGCTTTACAGTAATATCTCAGTTACCCACTCTAATTTTGTTTGGGGAGAAGGGTCTTTCCCTCTTCTGGTGAAAATATGTTGTCCAGCATAAAGGTGTCCGTGTTAATTTTTTACTAATTTCAACCATCTTATGATGCTCCCTGAACTATAAGGTTTCCCATAATATCTCATTTATCCTCATTTTTTCTGTGGTTGGGGAGGAAGGTTCTTTTATCTTTGGTAAAAATATGTTGTCCAATATAAAGATGTCCATGTTATTTTCTTAAAATTTTAACCCATTTATGACATTTTCCAGACTGTATGCTTTGCAATGATACCTCATTTAGCCCAATCCGTTTTGTGGTTGAGAAGAAGGGTCCTCCCTTTTGGTGAAAATGCGTTGTCCAGCATAAAGATGTCCTTGTTATTTATTTTTTGAAAAATTCAACCCTTTTATGACATTCCTTGAAATTCAAGCTTTGCAATGATATCTTATTTAACCCAATCCTTTTTGGGGTTAAGGAGAAAGGTCATTCCTCCTTTTAGTAAAAAAAAGTTGTCCACCATAAAGATGTCCATTTTCATTTTTCCAAAAACATGATATTCTGGTTTCACATTAGCGAATTACTCTTACCAGTAAGTTTGAACCAATTTGAAGATAAAAATTTTTTCAACTTTCAAAGTCCATAGGGCCCTGTTTTTGTGAAAATGTGTTGTCCAAGTTTAACCAAAAGATGTCCATGCAATTTTTTTTAATTTCAACCCCTTTATGATATTCCCCTGTCTGTAAGCTTTGCAATGATTTCTCATTTAGCCCAATCCTTTTGCTGGTTGGGGAGGAAGGTCGTTCCCCTTTTAAGTGAAAAACGTTGACAGCATTAAGATGTCCATGTTACCAAAAATGTGACATTTTGGTTTTACATTGGATAATTACTCTTATCAATAAGTTCGAGCCAATTCAAAGACAAAAAATTTTCACTTTCCAAAATCCATAGGTTCTCCTTTTTGTGAAAATGCTTTGTCCAGGCTAAAGATGTCCATGCAATTTTTTTCTAAATTTCAACCTCTTTATGACATTCTCCATACCATAAGCTTTGCAATGATATCTCATTTAGCCCAATTTCTTTCGTGGTTGGTGAGCAAGGTAATTCCCTTCTTTAATGAAAAAAAACGTTGTTCAGTATAAAGATGTCCATATTCATTTTTCCAAAAATCATGATATTCTGGATTTACATTGCCTAATTATTCTTTCCAATAAGTTTGAGCCAATTCTAAGTCAAAAAAATTTTTAAGTTCCAAAATC
This sequence comes from Microlaimidae sp. YZB2_3, assembly GCA_030248175.1. NCBI lineage: Eukaryota > Metazoa > Nematoda > Chromadorea > Desmodorida > Microlaimidae > Microlaimidae sp. YZB2_3. Next base: position 18,560 of record JASAMX010010734.1, on the reverse strand, counting down.
CATAGGGTCCCCCTTCTGGTGAAAACGGGTTGTCCAGTATAAAGATGTCCATGTAAGTTTTTTAAATATTTCAACCCCCTTACGACATTTCCTAGGGTATAAGCTTTCCAACGATACCTCATTCACCTTAATCCGATGGGTGGCTAGGGCGGAGTTAGGGAACACACAGACAGACAGACAAACAAACACACACAGACATTACGTCTATTTATATATAAATATAAGAGCCTTTAATTTCGTTAAATAGTTTCTAACTGGGGTACAACCTAAATGGAGTGAAACTTAGTAAAGTTTCAAGTGAATTATGTGACTTTCACAGTTATTAAATATGTTTTCGTTGCAATTTTAGCTATTTTTGGACGATGATAATACAGATGCTGTGGAAAATGATAATAAAAAACGGTTGGAAACCATAACAGATGATCGCGCGAATGAAATTCTTGAACTACTAAATCAATGCAAACAAGAAGCAGATTTCATAAAGGCCAGAAAAATAATTGAAGATGCCCTTAAAGAGAAAAAATTACTTACGTAAGCTTTGTTCAATTTTAATAAATAAAAGCAAGTGGAAAAACGTGTGATTTCACAAAGAGTATACAATTAAAAAGCAAACAAATATTCCAAACTGATCAAAATTTAAGATTTACACACACACACGCGCGTGCGCCCACGCGCACGCACTCGCACACGCACACACAACAGACACACACACACACACACACACACACACACAGAGAGATACAGACATATGCACAGACACACAAAAGGGCACGCGCGCAACCACATGCGCACACGCATCTTTTACCTACAAATTGGAAAGAAGCACTATGAATTGTAGTAAATTTTTTGTATATTTTTGAAATTAATTACAACCAGGGGTCGTATGCTGAAGGTTTAATCCAACTTAAAGTTAATCTGATATTAGCGATTGTCGACACACAGTAAAGATACTAGCAGTATCGATTAGATAATCTAGTTTAACGAATTTAATCTGAGATTAAACCTAATCTCAGATTATATCGTCACTAACTCGAGATTAAATTGTTAATTTATGCAAATTTTTAAACCACCTCCGGAGGTGGATTAAAAATTTGCGGGTTTTTCCCGCTAATCTCGGATTAGTGGCGATTTAATTTGAGATAAAGTCTATTAACTCCGTTAACCTAGATTATTTAATCAATACTATTAGTATGTTTACTGTGTGTCGACAATCGCTAATCTCAGATTAATTTTAAGTCGGATTAAACCTTCAGCATACCACCCAGGGGCCTATTTTATAAAAATTGCTTGTAATTAATTTACAGCTGTAAATTATTAAACGCATATTTTTCTTTTGTATTTTTAATTAAAAAGTATATTTATAAAATTGCGTTTAGAATCTAAAACTACAAATTTATAAATTCCATAAATTCCACAGTTATGTACGCATTTTTTAACTAATAGAATAAGAAGAAATTGGGTTGCCCACGACTCGCTCCCGCCGACTCGCTCCCGCCGATTTGCTCCCGGCCCAACTCGCTCCCAGCCCAACTCGCTCCCAGCCCAACTCGCTCCCAGCCCAACTCGCTCCCAGCCCAACTCGCTCCCGGCCCGACTCGCTCCCAGCCCAACTCGCTCCCAGCCCGACTCGCTCCCAGCCCAACTCGCTCCCAGCCCAACTCGCTCCCAGCCCAACTCGCTCCCAGCCCGACTCGCTCCCAGTCCGACTTGCTCCCGTTTAAAACTGTAAACGCATTTTTATAACAGAATATTAGTTTAGTAAAAAATGTACGTATGACACAAAATTATATAACAAAAGGAAGATGGATTTTCCTAAGCCTAAGCCTAAGCTTCTTTACTGTGCGATAAAGCATAATGTCTAATAATACACTGCATCACGCATTGCATCAAATCCATCTTCCTTTTGTTATATAATTTTGTGTCATATATACATTTTTTACTAAACTAATATTCTGTTATAAAAATGCGTTTACAGTTTTAAACGGGAGCGAGTCGGGCTGGGAGCAAGTTGGGCTGGGAGCGAGTTGGGCTGGGAGCGAGTCGGGCTGGGAGCGAGTCGGGCTGGGAGCGAGTTGGTTTGGGAGCGAGTCGGGCTGGGAGCGAGTTGGGCTGGGAGCGAGTCGGGCTGGGAGCGAGTTGGGCTGGGAGCGAGTTGGGCTGGGAGCGAGTTGGGCCGGGAGCGAGTCGGCGGGAGCGAGTTGGGCCATACCGGAAGAAATTAAATGCGTTTATTAATTTACAATTACAAAGATCTTTATGAAGTAAGCCCCAGACTATACAATAATTGGATAATTTAATCAAAACTTTAATAATTAGTGATGAAAGAAGCACATTTCTTATGACAGCATGTGGTAAATCTGGAAAGCAAATAAGACAAATGTGCATCACGTGCGATTACCATAAATTCAATTCTTAAAACATTTTAAAAATAAGTTTAAAAAACATTTATAAACGATATAATAAAGTACCTATAAAAGTGCTCCTTCCTAAACTTGTTTAGTGCCAAAAAAAATTTGGTTTCTTTGTAAAAAAACTGATTTCTTGGTATCAAAATGTATGGTTCTTAGGCTCAAATGTTCGACTATTTCAGTACGTGGTTTTTTTACTCCAAATCAACAGATTTTTTTATTTTAAAACACTTAACAAGTTTTCCAACAAGTTATATTATTTTTTAAAATATTTTACTAAAAAATTAGATAATTTTTGTAGAAAAGGAGAAATAGCAGAAGTTTTTCTTTTACTGGGTAAGAACATAAATTTGGAAGCCGATTTACTGGAATTAATGATGGACCGATTGGTCGAGAAGAAAATTCTCATCACTGCTGAAAGACAAAAAATCAAAGATAAGGTGTGCTTTATTTAATATAAATTCTATAAAGATAAATTTATAAACAACTATGATATACTGTTAAGGCTGGTCTATACTTCGTCCAAAATGTTCAAAGGACAAAATCCAAAAAAAGTCCAAAGAACAATGTCCAAAGGAAATTGGTAAGCGTGTTCATAAAGAAAAATCCAAAGGACTTTTGGACAAGCTGAAGTTGTTTTTTTTACAATCCAAAGGGGTGTTTTGGATGGCTCGTTTTTTTACATAAGACATATTTATATTTTTTTTTAATTTGTAACATAAATTTTATTATTAACGCTAAACACTTTGTGTTTGAAGGTTTTTTATGCTTTACAAGCAATGTTTAAAATGTTTCATGTAGGGAAAACAACAAGAGTCTTAGAACGCATATGCGCGCGGGTGCGCGCATATGCGCTTAGAAGAGGCGGCCGGCTATAGCCAAAATGTAAAGCTCTTGTTTCGCAGTGCTTGCCTTCATGCCGACATTTATAACGCGCGGAGACGCGCATAACGATTATTTTACGTCTGAAAAATGACCTTTATTTCTGCTTGGGACAGTATAAACGCTTTTTTAAATGCTTGACCTGACTTGACTGCACAACGTCTTTTCCAAAACTTAGGGTGTGGTCAGATGACAGCACTAAAAAACGATTTCCACTGTTAACGGTCCAATGCAATGTTTGTGTACCAGTTTTGATGTCACACCCGGGCACCATAGGTGTTTTTCAGAATAGGTTTCAAGTCGGCCTTGACCACAGCCCGTCAGGTTTTGCGGGTATCTCCAGAAGGTCATTTCCATTGAGTTGTCCTTTTGGCGTGTTCAAAGAGAAACTCATTTTAAGTTAGACGGTTGCTGTCCATACAGGAGATATTGCCAAAACTTTCTAAACGCCTTTTTTTCACGTCAATTGAAACTGAAATAGGGTTCCCCATTTGTTCCAAGACTGCTTTATTTGACACATGGTCATATTACATCTTCAGTCAGCTACAAACGAAAACAACGCACTTCAAACGCTTCTGCGCGAACGATGTTTTTAGCGTTTAGTAAGAGTCCTACTTTTAAATACTGCCCAAAAACAGTTCAAAATGTTTAAAAGACCGTCAAAAGTGTTCAAAGCGCAGGTTAAAATCTGTTAAGTTTGTTTTGGCTGTTCAAGGCATACTTTTGAATTGCCCAAAAGACAAATCATTCTTGCCTAAAAGTTGTTTGGACTATTGTTTGGACGTTGTACTGTTCCCTGTACTTTTTGTCCTTTAGACTGGCCTTTGAAAAAAGTATGAAAAAGATTAATAAAATGTCCTTTGGACACTTTGGAAAAAGTATGAAATCAGGCTTTAGTTACTTGGTTTGTTTCTTGAAAGTTAATTTTTAATGATATGAATATCCTTATTTACTGTTCATACAGTTCATATAACTAAATGAGGTGTAAGTTAGATTAATTTTCTTATAAATTTCTTATATACTAGGATCTTTTGACTTATTTGTTTCGAAAATTCGTATAGCGTTTTATGTATTTAAATTATATTTAGCTTACTTCTATTTTATATTAGTCACATTTTAAATGAGGTGTATTTCGAAAGCTTATTATCTGGCCTTTATTTTTTTGGAACAAATTTACATAGACAAATTTACATATTTATGCTGAACAATTGGTCATTAAAAAATTACAATCATCCAAATAAAAGTTTTTAAATTTAAATTATTGTTTTCTGGAAACTCAGGGCAACTATTGTGCAAGTTTTATGTTAATATGCTGCGTATTTTTATTAATCAATTATGAATTCAAGTTTTGCAAAATAATATCGTAGCAAGAATATTCACCTTAACTAAAATATATTGGAATTTGCTGTAAATTTATTTTTATACAAAATAAACCGGGTTAGTTTTTATCCAGTCAAGGTTTCCAAAAAGCTTAGTTGAATGAAACCCATTTTTGCACGTAAATTTCCATAATATATATTTAAATTTTGCATTAATAAAAATCACACCCCATTGGCAATCACTTCAAAAACATACATAAATTAATATTGCGGGTACTTTGATCCCCCCAAAAAAAGATTACACCATTTGTTTTTAGAGACCAATTTTTTAATGGTGTAATTTTGGCCAAAGCAAATTATTTTATGCAAATTTTAAGTCTAGAAAATAAGGTTTTTAAGGCCGGTTCATCGGAATAGCAGTGGATAGTGGATAGTAAACGCGCTCGTTTTAATTATTAAGGCTGGTTCATACCGACAAAACGTCTTTTGGACAAAGTCCAAAGGACAATTTTAGAAAAACCAAAACGTCCTTTGGACAAGCCAAAACGTCCTTTGAACTTTTTCATTTGGACGAAGTATGAATGCTACTTAGAATTTGTCCTTTGAACAAAGTCCAAAGGACAAAATCCAAAGGAAAAAAACAAAGGACAAAAAGTATGAACACGTTGTCCTTTGGATTTTGTCGGACGTTTTTACGCTGTATTTGTCTTTTGGACAAAGTCCAAAGGACTTTTGTCCTTTGGACTTTGTCGAAAGGACGTTTTGTCATAAGTATGAACCAGCCTTTACACTCTCATTGGTGTTGCGGTGTAAACTGTGTGCGCTTTGCGTCACCTATCAGTTGCCACTCCGGTGTGAACCGGCCCTTAGTGATTTTGAAATACAATATCTCAATAAATTTTGAAAAATTAAAATATTTCTGGAAAGCTTGAGCTTTCAAAATCCCGACTATTTAAAAATCCCATACTTTTACCTTTCGTAACACTATAATCAAACAATGTAGTTTTTGCCGTTCAACTTTGTATACAATCACTAAAAAGTGTTTAATTTTTGTTCTAAAAATGTGCATTACAGATTAAGCCCGCCCTATCCACGGAGACGTTCAACATTATCCAATGCGCTCCTCAACTGACGGAAGACGTTGAAAAAAACGAAAAAGGTGGCGTTGTCTTCGCCACCAGAATTCCGCCGGTCCCCGTGATTAGACCCGAGTCGGATTACACCAGCATCAAAGCAACAGCCGTCCTATATGAAGGACTCCGTAAAAGACTAGATGATCTGGAGCTCGACGAAGTGGGAAATCAGCGAATTGCCGTTCTGGCCTCACTCAATGAGGTTTTTTTGCGGCCCGAACACTATCAAAATCAAGTAGAGGGGAAGGAGGGCAACCTGCTGGTAAGTTTTTGCGTGGAACGGTGGAAATATGTTTCGATATTATGTTTAAAATCTCAAACAAATTAGCACAAAGTAATTGTAAAAAACCTACAACCCAATTCCAAAATTATCTTTTAGAAGGGTTTATATATTTCTTAAATTATAAAAATCTATTTGTTTTAGTTCGATCAAAAATTGGAAAAAAAACACTAAAATTACCCATAAATTAGAAACTTATGTATACCAAAAAATTTATGTTTTCAACTAATCAATTAATTCTTATTTAATTTATATTAACTTATGGTATGTTTTGTTTTAGGTAATTTGGGGCATGTTTTGTTTTAAAGTTTGATACTAATGGAAATTGGCTTTTTCTTGCCATCTATTTCCAATGTTTTCTTTTATTGAGTACTAATTCTTAAGCAATAATTATAAATTCTAAAATTCTATTTGTTAAAATTTTTTACACAGCTGCCGACTGTTTTATCTTGATACTTGATCTTGATATTTTTGATAATGAAGTTGGGAAAATAACAAGGCTTAAATATTATATATCATTTAAATTGAAACTGTTTATTACGCTTTTCAAATAAAACAACCATATTTTAGGGCGACAAACAGAAAAAAGTTGAAGTGACTCGAGCGGTTAATATTTTACTAAACAAATTAGAAGAAATGGGCAAGAAAAACGATGATGCTGAAGTAGTGGTATTGGGAAATCTTAAAAAGTCACTAGAAACTGGAAAACTAATGACCCTGGAAGAAATGGCCGATGTATATTTTCTGGTAGCAGAATCCGCTAGTATACCAAAAATTCAAGTACGTTTTAAATATTATACTTCTTAATGGTATATCAAATTATCATCAAAATCATGTGGGCAACGTCTTCTTTGTTGTCGATTAAAAGAAAGCAAAATCATGGTTCGTTCGGACGTCGGGAAAAATCATATAAGTGACTGTTGGTTTGGGTTGTTTTGTTTGTTTATTCTAATGGTGTTTCTAACTTTATTGGTTTGGGTTGTTTTGTTTGTTTATTCTAATGGTGTTTCTAACTTTGTTGGTTTGGATTGTTTTGTTTGTTTATTCTAATGGTGTTTCTAACTTTAAATATCATGCTTCAGAGCTCCGTCCATTTGAAACGAATTTTTTTTCATTCGCCTTCATAATAAATAAATGTAAAACTGATTTAATTTTTAATTCGTCTAAAATTGTTCAGCTTTATTTTTAAAACTATTTTTTACGTTTTACGTGCTTAAAGAGGTCTGGCGAAGAAGTTTATCTCCTAGTTCAGCTTACACGACGAAGTTATTGAAGGTGCTATACAGACAGAACCAAATTTTTTGTCTTCAATTCGACAATTTTTTAGCACTCAAAGTGTTTCTCATCAAAATGTTGCAAAAAATATGATTGAATAAAAATTTAAAAATTAATGCTTAAAACAATCTTTGGCAATACCGTAATTGCACTTTAAATTTAGAGTTGTTTCTGTTACATACAACTACAATCTTCTAATTTGAAAAAGCAGCGATTTCGCGACTTTTAAAGATTGATGTTAGCATAATTTTTTCAATTGACATTTCATCTGACAATAGAAAAACTAGAACTAGGTGGTGTAATTGATTCACCAAACAAATAAAGCATTATTATATGGTTTATTTTGTAGTCAACAACTGCACATGCCAGATGCTAATTTATTGTATTCTACATATTCAATTCATATGTGACATTTACATCGGACGAAGTGAATGTCCAAACGTACGTCCGCGTGAAAATCTGCTTTTTTCTGGCTCTATTCTTCGAGCATTTTAACATGGCTAGTCTTGAGTGCCATCAGAGAACTTCAATTTGAAAAACGAAAATTGTTTACAGAAACCCCCTGAAATTATATTTTAAAATAACTTGTTAAATGGCGCTAAACTTTTGATAATATTATAAAACTAAAGACAAACCAAACGTAGCTGCAACAGTGTGTTAACGTGTTCGTTAAACAACTACTTTTTTTTGTGTCTCAAAATAAAAATTATTGATAAACTACCATCTGAAGTTGATTTCCTACTTCAAATCTTTTATTTTCTGAATTCTGATTGGCTGATATGAGTGACGTCAGATTCTCCTGATTTGAGTGGTTACTTAATGGGGGCATTTTTTAGTCCAACGAACAACTGTTGCAGCCACGTTGGGTTTACCTTTAGTAATTTTAATTAATTTCGGTTCATCAATACACTATTTTTGATTTTAAATATTTTAAAGATGCCTTTTAAAAAATTTAGTTTGGTTGTTGTTATGCTTTTTTCAATAAACAGTAAAGCTCTGGTTGTAAAAAACAAAATTAAAGTTTTATCATAAAATCCAAAAGTCCTATGCATTTTTAAGCAATTATAGCAGTTGTTTTGACATACAACAGCTATAAACCTATCAACAAATAATTAAAATAACAATATTTAGATGAATTTGGTTCTACAACAATTGCAAGAAGACAATGCAATCACAGAAGAAGCACTAAATGAAATTCAAGAATTTGTTAATGTAAAAAATTGTTTAAAACCCTCGAAAAATAAAATGTAATTATTAATTTTGGTCTATAATTTAAGTTTTATTTCTTTGTATTTTTTAGGGTTTTCTTTTCTCCCATTTTTTAGTTGTTTTTTTTTTTGTTACTAAGCCAAAGTTTAAAACAAATACAAGTGTTTTTTTAATTATACGCTAAGAGAATTACATTATTTTCGAGGTCAACCAAAACACATCCGAATGTAGAATCTTATTCTCCTTAGTAAAACTCACAAACGCCTTTGAAAATTAGTGCATTACTATGTTAATAAAATGGTGCTGTCCTGAGTATCAAAAGGAAAATTATAAAACATGTAGCAATGATGCAATTTAAAAAAAAACTAATATTTAATTTGTATTTTAGCGAAATCATAATGGTGATTTTTGAATATTATCCTTTATCCATATTTATTTCAGTTTTGTAATTTTATAATCATGAGCTGAAATAATGTGAGAATAAAAAAATATAAAAACACCATTGTGTTGCGAATTTAAAACACAAACAAGTCACTTTGTTTATGTTTTAAATTCGCAACACAATTTCTCAAAATTTTGGGTTTTAAAAATTTCTGTAATTTTACACAAGTTATGACTGCTTTTGTTGGTCAAAGTTTATTGCTAAGTGTTTTGGCAGTATTTGTAATTTTTTTTTATTTCTTCTGATTTTTTAAATTTAATTTTTGGCACGCACTTAAAAAACACTACCAAATTTTTTTAGTTTTCTGTGTTGTCTTTTAAATTTTGTTTTAAGACTCAAGACTAAAATTAACACAGTAATGCACTGATATTTAGAATTTTGAGTTTTTCTAAGGGGGCTGAGTATATACAAACTAAAAAAAAACAAAGAAAATTAAAAACCTAACGTTATTTTATAAATAAACTTTCAGGTAAATTTTGTTTGTACTTATTAAAGTAAAGTCGATTTTTATTATGGTTTCTATATAACACTGTCGTATTCAACAACCGCCATGATATATTTATAAGCGCGCAAAAAAACTTAAGTAGACTTAGAACTAAATGTACAAAACACAAGAATCCATGAAATTCCATGAATTTTTTTATGTGAGGGCCGCCATATTTTCAAAGTACAAGTAGCCCGTGTCAGCCGTACGGCTGACAACTAATTTTTCCACCATTTTTTATAGATAATTACTTTTTTTTCAAAATTCAACCTTTTTATGCCATTCCAATGACTGTAAGCTTTACAATGATACCTCAGTTAACCCGCACTCCATTTTGTTGTTGAGGAGAAAGGTCTTTCCCTCGTTTGGTGAAAATATTTTGTTCAACACAAAGATGTCCATGTTAATTTTTTACTAATTTTAACCCCCTGTTATTTATTTTTTGAAAATTCAACCCTTTTATGACATTCCTTGAATTTTAAGCTTTAAACTTAAAACTTAAACTTAAACTATAAGGTTTACCCATGTTATCTCATTTACCCCAATATTTTGGTGATTAGGGAGGAAAGTCTTCCTCTCTTTGGTAATAATATGTGGTCCAGTATAAAAATGCCCATGTTATTTTTTTAAATTTTAACCCATTTATGACAATTTTAACCCATTAATGACATATTCCATACTGCAAGCTTCGCAATGATACCTCATTTAGCCCAATCGGTTTTTTGGTTGGGAAGAAGGCCCCCCACTTTTTGTTCAAAATACGTTGTCCAGCATAAAAATGTCCTTGTTATCTATTTTTTAAAAATTCAACCCTTTTATGACATTCCTTGAAACTTAAGCTTTGCAATGATATCTCATTTAGCTCAATCCTTTTCGTCGTTAAGTGGAAAGTTCGTTGTCCCTTTTAGTGAAAAAATGTTGGCCAGCATAAAGATTCCATGTTCATATTTCCAAAAAACATAATATTTTGGCTTTGAATTGGAAAATTACTCTTAACAATAAGTTTGAACCAATTCTAAGATAAAAAATTTTTTCAACTTTCAAAATCCATTTCAAAATCCACAACTGTTTTTGTGAAAATATCTTGTCCAACCAAAAGATGTCCATGCGATTTTTTTTTTAATTTCAACCCCTTTATGACATTTCCCTGTCTGTAAGTTTTGCAACAATATCTCATTTAGCCCAATTTTTTTGCTGGTTGAGGAGGAAGGCTGTTTCATTTTTAGTCAAAAAAACGTTGTCCAGCATTAAGATGTCCATGTTAATCTTACTAAAAAACATGACATATTGGTTTAAGATTGGCTAATTACTCTTATCAATAAGTTCGAGCCAACTCAAAGACAAAAAATTTTCGATTTCCAAAATCCATAGGTTCCCCCTTTTGTGAAAATGTGTTGTCCAGGCTAAAAATGTCCATGCAAAAATTTTCTAAATTTTAACCCTTTATGACATTCTTCGGGCTGTAAGCTTTGCAATGATATCTCATTTAGCCCTATTCCATTTGTGGTTGGGGAACACGGTAATTCCCTTTTTTAGTGAAAAAACGTCCAGTATAAAGATTTCCATGTTCATTTTTTCCAAAAAACATGATATTCTGGATTTACATTGGCTAATTACTCTTACTAATAAGTTTAAGCCAATTCCTGGTCAAAAATTTTTTTAACTTCCAAAATCCATATGGTGAAAATGCGTTGTTCAGTATAAAGATGTCCATGTAAGTTGTTTCAAATATTCAACCCCCTTACAACATTCCCTAGGGTATAAGCTTTCCAACGATACCTCATTCAATTTAATCCGTTGGGTGGTTAGAAAGGAGTTAGGGAACACACAGACGACTCACAGACACACACACACACGCACAAACACAAACACACACACACACACACACACACACACACACACACACACACACACACACACACACATACACACACACACACAAACACACAGACATTACAAGTTTAACACAGGTTTTTTGTTTGCCGAAGTTTCCTATCCAAAAATAATGCAAAATACCAAAATAAAAACTAAAAGTCAATAAACTGTTCATGCAAAATAGAAACAAAATTATTCACGAAAATTCATGGATTGATATCTTGAATGCTTTTACGCTAAGCTTCCGCGGTGTTCACTAATTGTTTATGTGCATACGGGTTTATTCACTAATAGCTGGTCTAAATCGGCTAAAATTTTAATTTTTTCTGTCATGTATACACCTAATTTCTTAACAATCTTTGCATTTGTAAGTTTTTTACCGTGGATATTGTTTGTTGCATAAAGCCCAAAGCATACTTCTTTCAATGTGTAAAAAGTAAAAAAGCCAAAAGTTGTTTTGGCCAATCCAAGAGCGTTTTAAAAATTTAAAAATTTTTTTTATACATTTTCTTAAGATCAAAATACTAAAAATAAAAGAAAAATCAAATAAAAAAACGCTTGTAAAACGTCCACAATCCAACTTTTTTCTTTTTGTTCTTTGTAAACTTTTGACAAAATATGAACCAAGCTGAATTTCAGCCTTTAAAAAATTTTAATCAATTCAATTTTTTGAGCTTTATTAAGAGCTTTTTGTATTGGAATTAGTAAAGGCCCGTTCACACGTACGCACAATGCACAATGCACCAAAACGAATTTTCAGCCAAAACTATTGTTAAATACGGTTTAAAATACTTGTTTCTCTTATTAAAAAAACGAAACCTAACAAAGAATAGCGTTGCTGCAAAATCCAAGTTGACAAAAAACTTAAATCAATCGATGTCGAGATACACAATCCTTAATATTAGTCAGGAAAGCTAAAAGCCAAAATATGGCTCCAAAATCCCTTTGTTTTATTTATTTTTCATAGAATTATGTTTTATATTTTGTTAAACACAAAAATATTTTTTTAATTATATGTATAATAAAGTGTGAAGTCATTTGTTCAAAAATATTTTATTATTTGATTGTTTTTTACGCAGAAGAGTTCTCAATGTACGTACTTTGCAAAAAAAACTGCGTACAAAATTTCGAAGCGCGCTGCTGCTACTTGCATAAAACTTAAAACGCCGTTCCAAGTCCCATAATGCATTGTGCGCAAGTGTGAACACCTATTTTCGATGTTTTAATGCATTGTGCATTGTGCATAAGTGTGAAGGGGCCTTTACACATTAGGCACCTGATGCCAGTTCCCAGATCCCAGTTTCTAGGTCCCAGTTCCCAGATCCCAGAAATGGCCCGTTCACACCTGTTTGTTTACCGGGATAAAAATTCCGCGTGTGGGTTTTTTAATCAAATAACGCCTAAGATCGAATTTAGAACACATAATATTTGTTTAAAACGCAAAAAAAGATTTAAAATGAATTTTAAATGTTCAAAAATGAATAATCAAAATAAAACAGTAAAAACTAGGGTAATAAAACATAAAATTTTTATCATTTTTATGAATAAATTAAAATTTTACAATTACTTCAATTATATAAATTAGTTTTTTAAACTATATAAAAACTGTTAAACTTTTAAATTTTTAAAAAAATTGTTTTAGCAATGTTTTAGGTAAAAAACAACGATTTTTGTATTAAATTTGTGCTCGCTTTAAGCAACACCACAAAACAAAAGCGAAAGGTTGTTTTAAAAATCGTACGTACGAAGCGCTGTAGAATCGTACGTACGAATACCAAATAATCGTTAAAAACACAAATAAATAATATTTTAAAAATAATTTTGAAGGTGCTAAATTAAATTATCAAAAGAAAACTGCTAAAAATTAAGTTTAGTTTAATAAAATGTAAAATTTTATTACTTTTTAAATAAATTGATATTTTAAAAACGTTTTGATAATATACATTATCTTTCTTTTAAACTAAAACTTTTAAAAATATGGTATTAGCAATGTTTTGGTTAAAAAACAACAATTTTTGTTCCATGTTCGTACACACACCTAAAGAAACAACAAAAAAAGAAGCAAGCGTTAGATCACCCACTGCCTAGCCACAAACAGGGCAATAAACGGCGGCTTTGTTTCATAATTTTCGTTTAATATTAAACTTATGCTTGTTGTGGTATTATTTTGAAAATTTGCCTAAAAACATAATAAACCAGGGGTTTGAACGTATAAGAATGATATTCCCGGCGACAAACAAGACAAAGTAAATCCTTTGAATGTGGTTCCTAAAATTTTGCCTAAGATTGGAATTGAAGAAGGGAAACTTTATGAAAATGAAAAAAAAAAATTTGGGACACCCCCCCCCCGAATTTCGAGGGTCGGGTATATCCCCCAAAAAATCCGGGAGGATGCCCACCTATGCAAGAGGGGCATTGCCATCGATCGGTGGCGTAAACTATCAACGGTGGCAAAGCCTAGGCCATCGCTAGGTTCAGAAATCAAAACGGTTATGAGCTGCGCAGTTAAAAACATTGGTAGATTCTAGGAAATTTGAACGCCAGCACTTGATCGCCGAGCATTAGACCGCCAGCATTAGAACGCCGCGCACTTGAACGCCGAGCATTAGACCGCCGAGCATTAGACCGCCGCAGTACGCGTTGCTTTGAAAAGGACGTTAAAACTCCCCGCCAAGGTGGTACAAACTCTCCCCAAAAATAAAAAAACTCAATAGAATATAAAAAATAGTTTTAATATAATATGTAAACAAAGCAATGTTGTTTTAACAATAAAAGATAAGTCAAAAATTTATATTTTTCCCTTAAATTAAAAAAAAACTTAGTAAACTTAGTAACTTAGTAACTTATTCTTTAATGATTTAAACCTGTTTTTCCTGAGCCTAAGCGAAACCTAAAAATCAAACTAAATTTTTATGATAAATTTATATTTAATGGTGTTTTTTTAATATAACTATTTTTTGCCTAAGCAAAACCTAAAAATTAAACAAAAAGTTTATACTTAATAAATAGTTTGTTTTGCAAAGTAAAAAAAAAAACTAAAACTTTTTAGATTTTGGGAGTTTATACTGTCGTAGTGCTGTGTTGATATAATTCTCTGTAGGAGGCGGAAATCAAAAATTTGCATAAAATTTATACGAAATACTGCGGCGGTCTAATGCTCCGCGGTCTAATGCTCGGCGTTCAAGTGCGCGGCGTTCTAATGCTGGCGGTCTAATGCTCGGCGATCAAGTGCTGGCGTTCAAATTTCCGGACACCCATTGGTAATCTGTTAATTAATGCATAAAAATGACACATTTCAATATATATCTTTCTATGCACGCAGACCTGTGCACTGCCCCCCGGGGTTTTATTGGGGAGAGGCAATTCCAAAGCAGGGGGCACGGGGGGCAATTTTTTTGAAACGGGGGGCGTCAATAGAACGGGAACAAGCAGGGGGAAAGAAAAAAAAAGAAAAAAAGGGGAAAAAACAGAAAAAAAGAAGGGAAAAGGGAAAAAAGGGACAAAAAAAGCGTAAATAAGGTAAAAATAGGTCTAAAATGGTTTAAAATACATTGAAATAGGCTAAAAACTGCAAAAAATTTGCGATGATGGCGTCATCATAGGTGAAAAATGGCGTCATAATTTAAGGATGCTTTTTTATTTTTGGCGGCTGGAGGGGGCAAATCCTCCAAGAAAGCGGGGTGCATTTCCAGACCGTGCACAGGTCTGTGCACGTATATTTAAAATACCTAGGTCAACTATGAACATAAAATAATATGTTTTATAACCAAAACATTTTGTTTTTATTTCCAAAATTTTAGTTTTTTTTATAAAATTCACCATTATTTCACAATGCGTGCGTTTCACGTGTTTTTGCATTAAACACTTAAGACCGCAATATAATTTGAATGGTTTTTATACATTGTTCGCGAATGTTAAAACCGCTAATTTTTTTTCATTTAAAATGAAACATGATGTTTACAACTGGAAATTTTAAAAATCATGAAAAAGCTAAAGACCAGACTCACACAATGAACTGATATACTAGAAACTGTAAACAATATTAATCAGTTTTTACTAACAAAGGATCAGCTTATTTCATGGCATTTTTAATGCTTTAGCTGTGTCCGGCAATATGCAAATAAATAAAATAAAAAAATAAAATAAAATTGATTGTTCATGATACAATGTGGGCGTTCCACCCACTGCGTTTTTTCCATAGAATACAGGGACGTAGTCAGGTGGGGGGGGGGGCGGGGGAGCGGCCGCCCCCCCCCCCCCCAATACGGTCGGACAGGGGGAAAAATAAGGATAGTGGTTGGGCGGGGGGGGCGGCCGCCTTCCCCCCAAATGGTCGCCAGATAGTAAAATTTGGGGGTTTTCAGAGGCTAAAAATTCAAAATTTTCTAGCGCCTCGCTAATCGCTCGGCGCCAAACTTTAAAATAATTTTAGTACCCCAATAGACCCCCAAAAACCAAAAATTTGTTCCGCTTCGCTTTGCTCAGCGGTCACTTTCTATAATATACATACATATATATCTCGTTATTTATGTTGCCTGATGCTAATGTTATTTCAAAGTTAGTACAATAATTTTTATAAGTAATAAGTACTACACAGAAAGAAAAACAAACAATCATATTGTTTGATTTATGTACCTTACCTCCTCCCTCCTAAATTTTCCTGCCGCCTATAGCATTGGCTCGGATTTTTTCATATAGGTAGGTACCCCAGAAAACATATAGCCGAGATGCTGCTCATGTGCTTTCGTTTACAATGTGGGTTTAGCCAAGGGGTCTGAAACTAACGTCTCTAAATTCCTTTTTTGTAAAATCCAGGCTCTGCCAATGTGTGCTTATGTAATTTTTAACTAAGAAAACATGTTTTTACGGCTAAAAACATTAGATAATACGTTATTAGGCCAAAAACAGTGTATTATACAGCTTTATCTACGTTTATCCCTGCTTTTTTTAACGTTTTCAAAAATTAAGGGGTGGCTCCGCTCCCCCCCCCCCCCAAATTTCGGGGGGGGGGGGGGGGGGGGGGGGAGCCCCCCCCAAATTTTTTTTGTACTGAAATCCGCCCCCCAAAAGGAAACTCTGGCTACGTCCCTGATAGAATAGTTGCATAGAAGAGCACGGTATTGGGGTCAGGAAGATCGGGTGTCCAGAGCAAAATAAGTTTAAACCACCATAGCATAAGTTTAATAATTTTGTTCTTTTTATAGAGTTTGTCCTAATGTACCCTATTGAACTGACTGAACTTCTAAAAGTTTATTAAAAATACTACTAAAATTGCATACTACCCAATCTCATCAGTCTGCCCCTGTAAAACGTAGAAAAACAAACCAAGACAAATATTTATATATACTAATCACACATAAGGCAGACTTGTGCACGATCTGAAAATGCCCTCCTCCTGCTTCATTGGAGGATTTGCCCCCCCCCGCGGAAAAATAAAAAAGTACCCAAAAATTATGACGCCATCATCGCGAAATTCTTGCAGTTTTTAGCCTATTTCAAAGCATTTTAAACCATTTTAGACCTATTTTTACCTTGTTTTTTTCGTTTTTTTTCTTTCTCCCCTGCTTGCCTTCCCCCGTTTCAACAAATTTGCCCCCCCCAATAAAATCCCAGGAGAGGGGGCAGTGCAAAGGGCTGATAAGGTATATAATTATTTCATCGCAATAATCACAAGTTAACAACATATACAGATAAAGCTAGAGCTAATACACTCCGAGAAAAAAAAATCACTTTCCCCTTCAACGTAAAAACCGGGGGTCAGCGGGAAAAAAACAAAATCATTCGCTTTTAGTATTAGCAGCGCTGAGGGGGAAAGGAAGGCGACGCACGCCAATCCTCTGACTACCGGGCGCAAATCCGCACTATCCGCCGATTATCAGCCGCAAATCCGGCGACCCACTATCCACCGTTCGCGATGACAAAATGAGCCACCAGTGTTTTTTGGTTTATATTTCTGGTCAAAACACGTCTTTTGAAACACATCCGGAATAATTTTTAACTAATATTAAAGCATTTTTTTCTCCCTCAAAATTAAAAAAACAATCTTAGTAGGATTTTGCTGGGGAGAGGGGGCGGTCGCTTATTCACCCTTAAGCACGCCAATCACTTAAAAAAACTCAGGAAATTGTAACCTGTGATAAGTTAAAAATTTACCCAATCGCTATAGAACACGCTTGATTTTGCACTTTTTCTATTTATAAGCTTTTACTTTATTTTGTTTTCCACCTATTCTACCATAAAGACGATAATTATTTTTTTTTGTTCTGCAAATAAGGGATATAGCGAGTAATGACATCCAGAGCGCATACATGGGCACGGGGGGTTGGGGGGTTAACCATCCCAAATTCTGAGAAGGGGGTTTAACCGTTAACCCCCCCACTCAGAAGTGGGGGGGGGGAAAGGTTAACCCCCCAATTTTGGAAAAATGAAGAAAAAAGTCTTTAAAATGACTTCTAACTGCCTCCAAACTTAAGTTTTGAGGTCAACATGAATGTCTTAAGCAATAAAAAGCTCAGAAGGCAATAAAAAGGGCTTTTTGACCTAAAATTAGCGTTTTTAACCTATTTTTCCTTCAAAATCGAAAAACGAAATGGGTAAAATGCACTCCAGAAAAAAACGATATGGGTATTTTGCGTTTCTCGGATTTTAACCCCCCCCCCTAATTTGGAGTTTAACCGCCCCCCACTCCGGACCAACTTGCCCGTGTATGCCAGAGCGGATATAATTGTTCCACCGTAAACTTATGATTCCGGCTAAAACAAGGAAATAAAATCACACCGTTAACAGACCAGTGCACTGCCCCTTCCCCGGGGGCCAAAATTTTATTGAACCCAAAATTTCAAAATTTTGTGAATGGTTAAACTGACCCCTCGACTTTCCGAAATCTTCCGAAGCTTCCGACTCTTAAGTTTTCTTCAATTTTGGGAAAGAAAAATTTTTTTTTAATATTAATACAGAAAATTTCCTGATGCCTTCCAAAAACATATTAATAGCCAAATAAACAAATTTTAACCGCTTCCCGGGCAGTTTAAATTGCCAATTTATCTTAGTTTTTGGATTTCAAATCGTTTATGCCGTTCAATAGTTAAGGCATAAATGTTAAATAAAACTACTATAAACACATTTATTACCTCTTATTAACGTTTTAAACACATATTTTAAATGTATAGGGATAAAATAACCTTAAATTTTATAATAAGTATTATCAGGTATTAAAATTTCCAGAGTATTGAGCGTCTTAGATTAAAAATTTT
>JASAMX010010730.1:52500-143097 GCA_030248175.1 Microlaimidae sp. YZB2_3 | reverse complement strand
CATTACTTTTATTACTTTAAGTTAAAGTAAAAGTAACTTTTTACAATACTAGTATATATAGAAGTCGTGCACTTAGTATGTTTTGTCCTCTTGGCCTTTGCCTGGAGGTTGCCTTCTGTCTCTCCACTTAGCCTTTGCTTTGTGGTTGCTCTCAATATTTTTTAAGATAATTTTTATACAATGGGTATTATAAACTATATTTTATGTTTTCATATGTTTGTTTTTATAAATGTATACTAACTTTATATTTATATTTGGTTTCTTCACTAAGCTTTTGCCTTTTGGTTGCTATCTGCTCTACACTTAGCCTCGGCTTTGTGGTTGCTTTAAAAACTTTTAAAGTCTTTTTGTGTTTGTTTAGTCTTTTGCTCTTATAGTGTACACTTTTTGCAAGTTTTTAAAACTTTTCAAAATTTTGTATTTTGTCATACTTTAAGTGTCATAGCCACACATTGATCTAGCTTCTTGTGTGTTACATTTTATCTCACAGTTATGGTTTTGTAGAATCCTAAAAAAGTTTACCGTTGAAAATATTGTTTGGTGCGCAAAATAAAGGTCGCCAGATGCTCAGTTCACTGTTAATTGCCCTTCTTACGTGTCACAAAATGTTGAATATTGTAACGGCACAAAAGGGGACAAGTCGGTATTGTATTCCTGTCGCCCGCTACATGTGGTACTTCTTTTCCTTGTCTAATAAAAACAGGGGGTTTTCCCGATTTTAAATAGCTCAGTGAAAAAATAAGAAAAGATTACGTATTTTGCGGTAATTAATTAACCTTTATGCCTGGGGGATTATACGACACACCCTCTTGACCTTGGGGTCAAGTCGGGATAGGATGGAGAGGGGGTTAGGGCAAAAGGGAGGTTACTGGAGAGTTTTCTCCAGCACTCAAAAATTTAGAATCGAATGCCAAAATGCAAACTAAACAACTGATAGAAGTTTTCTGGTGCAAGGATTAATTAACTCTGACGTATATCAAGTTTATGTGAAACATTAATTTTACAAGTGTAGAAAGACAGGGTTAATTTTTAGAAGCCAATATGGTTAATGGCTTATACAAAAATGTTACATTGGGATTACATAATGGTGACTAATATTAAGGTGGGGGCGAGGTTTTGGATACACTCACGGTGAAACAAGACCATGTTGGGCACGCAGAAAGAAGAGGATGAGCTGAAGTTTTCAGCTCTTTGAAAAAGTTAGCTGCCAAAAAGGTTTCTTGGCTGATTTCTGGGGATACAAAGTCTTTGTCAAACTGATTACCTAAAAATTACTTAAGGTCGGAATGAAACCTTACTGTGTCGGGTGCAAAGAAAAATGAGGGCTGAAGGTAATCAGCCCTCATTTAACTTAAAAGTTAACTGGTAAAAGTTCTCCAAACCGGAACGTCTGTATAGAAGAAGGGCAGTTTAGGTTGGATCCTACGCTCTTGTATTGGCAGTTTGAAACCTCACTGTGTTGGGTGCTAAAAGTTAGATAAGGCTGAGTGCTTCAGCCTCTGCAAAAAAGTCTTGGTTGTTGGGAAAAGTTCCAATGAGGACGTCCATATCAAGACTGTTGTTTGGAATGGAAAGCTTTAGGATTTAATGATTTTACGTGGAACATTAGCGTGTTGGGTGTGATACAAAGGGTTATTAAGACTGTAGGGATTCAGTCTTTACAAAAAGAGAATGGAGAAATATCCATTAACAAACACAGTTTTCACTCCTGTCAAACAGAGAGTCGTTAGCTGGTAGTAGTTATGGGTATGTTGTAAAAATTAATGAGGTGGTTAAGATTTAAAAAGTGTTAAGACTGGTTAATTACAGCCTTTACAAAAAATGGGAGGAAAAGAGAATTATTGGTTTTTCATTGACAATGGCGTTGACGGAGGTGATAACGGTTGGAGAATAGTTTGCACTACAAAACATCAATATGTCCAGTGCAACAAAAGAAGTTGATTATTATTAAGGAATTCTCCAGTGAATTCCTCTTCAAAAATGAAAACTACAAATATCAAAAGCAGCCACGTTAAAGAAGGCTTTGGGTGCTCTGCAGTTAGCTGGAGAGTTAAGCTATTTCTGGAACATTAAAAATACGAGTGTGAGATTGAGATTTATGTTGCAGACTGTTTGCTTCCAGTCTTCTTCAATGCCGCAGAAATGAGTAAAAACTTGGATTTTTACAAATCATAATTAAAGACTTAATCTCGTGAGTGATTAAATCATGGAGGTGAAACCGAGGTGTAACGAGTTTAAAATTTAGAGGTGAATAGTGAACTTAATTTTGCAGTTAAGCCCCACAAAAAGTTACAACCAAGGTCTCAACCTCAAAAATGAAGCGAAAACCAAACCCTTAAAAGACAAACAATGATTTTCACTCCCGGAATTAATCCTTCAATGAAACATTAAAAATTCTAGCGAATTTTTACTCATTTTTATAAAAAGAAAAGGTATTGGGTTAGGAGAGGGAACACGGTATTTGTTTGTATTGTATAAGATGGTTTTGTACTACGGTAGTGGGGGGTGTGTCTGTGTTAAAATCAAGTGTTTACGTAATTTAAAAACGGCTTAGTGTAATGAAATGCGCAGCCGCTAAATGGTTTGTTTACAACCGATTACACAAATAGAATTTATTATGATTTTTACGTTACAAAACAAACCGCGTTGCGGCAAACATGTTAGTTAAATTTTGCATTAAGCACCAATAATATTAAATGAAAATTTTAAGGCTTTAGCCTGAAAGACAAGTTTTACTTGGGTTTAGTTTTACCTGTAGATGTGAACAAAAAAAAAACAAAAAGATAAACGGTAAATGTTAAACGTTAAATGACTGATTAGGTTTTTATGTGACTAGTGTTAGAGGACTTAGGTTTTAGCGGTTGCGAAAGGTGATTTTAAAAGAAAGTTGCAATTTTTTTGAAAACAATCTCTAAATTAACACGGTAGTTTTTGATAGGGAAGGGTTTTGATAACCGCTTCTGAAAGGGTTACTGAGGCTCCTAGCTTAGAATTATAATTAACTAATTTAAAATTAATTTACATGCAATTTTCTAATTAAAAAATACCTGTACCAATTGGTTACTTTGATGCAATTCCGCCATATGGTTAGATCAGGATCGCCAGAAATTTGTTTAACTCATGAAAAACAACTCAGTCAGCCACTGAGTTATTTTTCCCTTAAAAACACTTCCTACCTAAGTTGGCCGAGACCAACTGCAGAGTGCCAGCGTCTCAAGTTCGATCATGACAAAAATAAAGGTTAAAGTAAAATAAATACCTAATCTGGGTCTGCTGACTTGAGGTGGGTCCCAATCCCGTGGCGGTAGATAGGACTATTCGCAAACTGTAAGCGCAAAACAATAATAAGGAACCTACTGGGCCCACACACCGTGCGGAGCAATTAAACTGCTTGAAATGAATAAATTTGATACGCGCGGCGACCGGCGCGGCTACTGTAGATTTGTATACTACAGATTTATTATAATTTGAATAAAAATGAAACGTAATTGAAAAGCGGACGGAATAGCGACATGTGATTAGGAATTTTATGTATTTATTTTATTGAACCGAAGCTACCACGCGCTCTCCGCCACAATATTTTTTGCAATCGCATGTGTTTTTTTCGTTCATGTACAGTCTTTGTCACGTGTTTTTATTTTATATTTTTACATTTTTGAATGTTTTAACCTTTTAAATATATGATTCTTTTTAATTTAATTGTTTTAACTTTTTTTATAAATATTATATTTAATTTTTTTAAAATCACGCTTTATTATTTTTTTGTTATTATCTATTTTTGTTTGTTGCACGTGCTAGAACCTTGCTGCTAAAATTAATTTTAATTTTTTATGCATATTATGCTTTTTCATTCTTCACTTAAAATTTTTAAACATTGTGCTTTATAAAATTTGTTTTATAAAATTTTTTAGCTTGTTTCTAGTTGTAAAATAAGTAGAATAGTCTCTGCTGATGACGCGCTTTGCTTTTTTTGCTTTGCTTTGCTTACTTTGCTTATTTGTCCATTACACGTCTAAAGAAGCGCAGAAACGTGTAAGATTTGTTTTTGTTCATGGTTATATATTATTATACTTTTTCTGAGTATTTAGGCCTTCTTTTTGTTTTTTTAAAATTATTTTTAATTTATTCTTTAGCTTAAAGGTGTAAATATTTAATCTTGGGTTTTTCCAAAAATTTTCTTTCATTTCGCACTAAAACTTTTTGTTTTTGCTATTAAGTTAGTTTTTGAAGAGTGATTCAGTCCACACTTTTGCAATAGGTGACTTTTTGAGTATAAAAATAATATATAATAATAAATAACCAATTATAATAATCTGGGGAAAAAGGACTAACTCCTATATCATTGGGGAATTTCACATGGGAACATAAGAAAAATTTTAACATTAAGAAACGCGAAAAGTAACAGCTTGAGTCACAGATTTTGGTAACTTGGAAATTGTCTTAGGGATTAAAAAATTTTTTGACAGAGTAGGACAAGAAAATAATATAGTAATAGATTTTATCAAAACTTTAAGAAAAACGGATTTATAGTGAAAAAGAAATAAAAAGTGATTTTTGTTTGTAATGTAATGTTGTTTAAGTTTTGTGTAAATTTGTGCATTAATATGTTTTGTGTTGTGTTATTTTTACTTGCAGTAATTTTGTAAGATTTGTTTGTTGTAGTGTTCTTTTAGCGCAGGAGGGCGAAGAGACCAGATGCGTCTGACTGTCTGGGGCTACCTGTGTTAACGGGGAGACTAAGACAGGGTTAGAGCATCCCAGACAGTGTTAGAGCATCTCTGTATCAAAAAGTTGGAAAAAGGATTAAAGATATACCCTACTTACTTACCTTAATCTGAAACTGAAAATTGATGAGTACAAACGTAGGACTGCTCCCGGTTTTATATTTATACTTGTTTTAAAAAATTCTGAGCAGGAAAGGTCGTATGGTGGATCAAGACCATTCCAGGAATTTGACTTCTCAACCTCTCAGTCAGTTTTCTGTTGGCTTAACTTTTAAGCTAATTAAGTTCACTTTTACAGTTAAGTCCACTAAAAAATAAACAATTTATGTAATTTTTAGTTATACATTTTATATACAGGTTAAAACCATAAATCAATTAATTTTCTATTTTAATTCTCACAGACTTTATTAAGGTTTAGATTTAGCTATCCGGCTAGTCGTGACATTCACATGATATCTTGTCTAGGACAAAAGCATCAGTTATGTTTTATATTTCTTGAATTAAATGCCTTTATTACAAATTTTTTTTCGGCTGGTTCATACATAAATTAAGACATTCATTGGACAAAGTCCAACGGATAATTTCAGAAAAGCCAAAACGTCCTTTGGACGGTCCAACAAATCCTTTGGACGTTGTCTTTTGGACAATATATGGACGTTGGTTGAAATATTGTCCTTTGGACAGTCTAAAATGTTGTTTAGACAATTTATTTTTGAATTATTGTACTTATAAGAGTATTATAATATTTTAAGATATTCAAATGATGAAATTTTGACTAATCTACGAAAAGCAGGCAACAAATTCTGTCTACAATAATGATATTTTTTGAATTTATGTGAAATAAATTTTAAAAATTATAAAAAAAATATAAAAAAAATATTATTAAAATCAAACAAAAATTATGGCCAAATATGTGTTATGTGGTAATCGATCTTAGAACCTTTTTAAAAACTTCACAACGCGCTAACCGACTATGCCACTACAACCATGGGGTGATGAGCTCTAAAAGCGATTTATAAACAAACTCTCTGAAATAAATCGATAAAACAATATTTATGCGTTAAAAAATAGAAAAGATATTATGGTCTTCCAAAAATTATAAATTTCATTAAAATATATCTGGAGCTTTAAATTTTACCAAATTAAATTAAAGTCTCATCGCAATTTTGAATAAATTAACCCCCATTTTTTACGGAAAAATTATATTAACTCATAAATACAAAAATATTTCCATAAATTGTTACGTACAATTCCTCTTTATTGGAAGTATTTTCTCTAATAAATAATGAGTAGTGCATAAGAGTAACAATTCCACTTTATTGGAAGTATTTTCTCTAATAAATAATGAGTAGTGCATATTTCTAAGGGTTTTAAAAAAATTTTGTTGCAATCTGATTTTTAATATCAATTATTTCAATTACTGCCAATAATATAATAAATGTGCACTTTACAATCGTGGCATTTTTGCTTTTTTAACACTTATAATATTAATTTTTTATGGAAATATTTCTGTATTTCACGAGATCTTTTATGCCAAAAATCGCGATTTTCCATACTTCAGAAAACTGTCGGGAGAGATCTTAAGTATGAGCCAGCCTCAAGCCGCATATATAGCATCACAAAACGTTTTTAAATCTCAACAAAATTATAAAAAAATAAAGTCCAAAGGTTATCCAGCAATTTGCATTTTCCATTTTAATAAGTGTATTGCTGAATGTGGTCCAAATTAGGGAGAAAAGTCTTACGTTCAACCGTTTAAAAAATACAAAATAGTAAATAAATAAAAAAATATCATGCTCATATCAATCAATAAATCGCCATTATTTAAAAATTAAAAAAAAAAACTTTAATTAGAGAACTACCCGCCAAATATAATAAGAGAACGTGGATAAATTTTGTAATTCATGTTCATCATCTTCTTCTTATCATTATTATTTTTATTTCAAACAATATAGGTGCGGGAGTGCCACACGGCGATTTAGGCTCACTCCGCCGCGCCAACTATAATTAAAGAACGTGAGTAAATTTTGTGATTAATGTTCATCTTCTTCTTTTTATTTTATATTTCAAAAAAAAAAATAATTGAATTTTCAGTGGTGCTGGAAGCCTAACTACACCACGCTAACTATAATTAAACAACGTGGGTAAATTTTGTAATTTAAATTCATCATCTTCTTATTATTATTTTTTATTTTTATTATAAGTGAATTATTGATGGCGCAGGAGCACCACACGAGGATAAAACCCCACGGAACCGCGCAAACTATAATTAAAGAACGTGTTTAAATGTTGTATTATGTTGTTCTTCTCCTTATTATTAATATATTATTTTTCAAACGCTTATATTTTAAAACCGATATTTCTCCCTTGTTACTAATTGATCACAAAAAAACATGGCCTCTTTGAAAAGCGTAGAAAATTTTGTAATAGTTTTCTTAGGAGCCATTTTTTATTGATAAATGATCAGGGTTCTATTGATAGTATTAAAACTGTTTAAAAATATATCTTGTAAATGGAATGATTATAAACATTTGTCATTGAGCAGCTAAAACTATAGTTTATTAGGCTATTTTTTTAATTTGATTTAAAAACGGGTAGACTAGCCTTGAAAACTGTTCTAATAACAGAGCAGGAAAAAGGGGCGATTTTTCCCTGGGCATATGTTTAGACAAAAAAGATTTTGACTAAGCTGAGATGGTCATTATGTGGACTATAGGAAATTTGCATTTGGTTTGGGCAGTCGACCGCTGAACAAAAATTTTCACCGTATGATAGTGATTTGTTTATACATTGAACTAATCACACAGTACTGTTGATTTTTTTAGTCTGATGCCCTACATGTTGATTGAAAAAATCATACTCACAGCAATCTTTGACAAACGCAAAATCGCCACTTTTTCAAATTTATAGTTGTTTCTTACATATACAAATATAACCTTCTAATTGAAAAAGTGGCGATTTCGCGCTTGTCAAAGATTGCTGTGAGTATGATTTTTTCAATTAACATTTCATCAGACTAAAAAAATGCAACAGTGCTGTGTGATTAGTTCAATAAATGATAATGAATCATTATCATATAGTAGAAATTTTATTCAGTGGGCAGCTGCCCAAACCAAAAGCAAATTTCCTATAGTCCACATAATGTCCTTCTCAGACTAGTTCACATCTTTTCTGTCTAAACATATGCCCAGGAAAAAGTCGCCCCTTTTTTCTGCTCTATTCTTAAAACATTTTTCAAGGCTAGTTAGATGTAAAAAGAGCAGATATACATAAAATAAGAAGAATTTAAATAAAGTAGCCGGAATAAAATCAAAAGGGTATTCGTTCCGTTGAATACTAAGCTTCAGCAAAAAGGTGGGCATATGGCTTAAGAATCAATCTCAACCACACTACACAATGGACCTACCTATAGGATTACAAAAATTTAGGTCCGCGGTCCCGCCGCAAAATCAGAATTTAATGATTTTTACAAAATTTTTTCGGAAATTGGAGATTAAACAACTATATCAAAACAGTATTTAGAGCTATTTTAAGCGTAACTTAACTTTCTCATATGGAAATTTTTTTGTTTAATCAGAAAAAAAACATTTTGTGATGCTTAATTAAATCCAAAAATACCACTAAAATTTTTCAAGTAGATGTTTTATTTGTATATAGTATTTCCAGTTTCAAAAATAATATGAAAAAATGCATTTAATTTGAGAGGAACTTTGTTTCGTGGTGGGACCGCCGACCCAATTTTTGTTATGCTAGGTAGGTCCATTCTTTGGTTCCCAGAAAGTCACCCAGCTAAACTAAAAACTTCCAACTGGGAGACCCTGGATCAGCCCGGTTGGACTGACCCAATTTTAGAGGCTATCCACCAAATTTTAATTCCTTTTTGGGAGAACTGAACCGAAGATGAACTGCAGCGGGGCAGCTTTAACATGCGTCTATGTCCAGTGGTGGTCGCGTTGACGGTCAATTTTAAACGCCGTTTTCTCGTCCCATTTTCATAACTTTCACGACAACTAGGCGCGTTGCTAAAGTTTCCTATGATTTCGGAAAGTCTTTGGGCTCTTAAGGAAGATTCAACACTTCTAAAGCCATAAACGCGTTTCTGCCTCCATGGTGTAAAAGTAAATACACCTGTATGGAAAACCCGTTTACAGCATTAGAGGCGTTTGGGCTCACGCATGTTCACTTCTCGAACCTTTTTGCCGTAACTTTCACCTTGTGTATTTACTTTTGGACCACAAAGGCAGAAACGCGTTTGTGGCGTTAGAAGTGTTAAATCCTGCGCACTTTTGGAATCTTTCTATAGGCCAGTCCAAACAGCCCAACCAAAAACCTTCCAAAATCATAGGAAACTTTACCAACGCGCCTAGTTGTCGCAAAAGTTTTGAAAACCGGCTGAGAAACGGGCGCTTAAATTTAACCCTCAACGAGACCGGGACTGTAAGCCCACTTGGCTTTTTCAACGCAAGTGTTAAGTTTTACTCAAAATACTACTGGCTCCCATGCGACTCTTAAACATAGACCGAACACGTGCCTTCCCCGTGTTTTTTAGACCTGCTGTTTAGTAATGCCTGTTTAATATATACATTAATACTATTGTCATGATAAGAGTGTAAAAATTTTTGTTATGAAATCGTAAACGTACAAAAGTACACTGCTGTAATCAGCATAATACTCTTCTTATGAATCGTTTTTACGGTTTCATAACATAAAATTTTTACACTCTTATCATAAAAATAGAGTTAATGTATATATTTTTGTTTTTGATAGTATATGTACTGAAACCAAGAACGTTAGACATACATCCATTGCTTAAAAAAACTGTGAAAAATTCTATAGGGTGATTTAGTACCAAGTAATTGAACCCGGTTGTACCAAGCTTCTGTTAAGTCGCTGAGTTTAAACTCACGTAGAACAAAAACAATTTTTTTGCGTTATTTGCCTTGTTTTCTAAGCCAGATAAATAACAACCGTCATAATTAGACGGAGAAAGTTTTATTTTGCAATCGCGTACTTTAGCTAACTGTTGAAATGACAAATTTAAAAAAATATTCGCTGGCTACAAAATCAAAGAAAGGTATGTGGAATGATAATTTTTTTAAACTTTTAAAAGTAGTATTTTTTGACACTTGTTTAGTAGATATTGGTATTTTCGGATTTTCATTTTAAATACCGTCGTTACTCTGACATAAAGAGTCACAATCAGTATAAAATCTACGTGACTCTGACTCATTTTGTTTAGATTAATCGTGTGTTAAGATATAAAAGGAGTCACAGTTACCAGTATTTTACGACGCATCTGGCTCATTGTGTCAGAGTATCAACGATACATTTTTTGACCGTCCTGGATTTAGTACGTTGTTTTTCATTTAAAATAAATTATGTTCACGCTTCAATTTTAAATTAAATTACGACTGGGTCTTGAGGCTAGATTTTTAATGCTTAAGGCTGGTTCATACTTATGTAAAAACGTTTTTTAGACAAAGTCCAAAGGACGTTTTTACATACGTTTATACGCTGTGTTTGTCCTTTTTTCTTTGTCGAAAGGACGTTTTTACTTTAGTATGAACCAGTCTTTAGTTCATACCGGAATCACAGGCGGCACTTGGCAAGTGACAATGTGTTTACACTGCTGCCTGCGACAAAAGTTATGTAACGGTATAATCGCGTTTTCGTTTTTCATTTGTCACGCAGGTGTGAACTAGGCCTTGTTTTTTTAAAAAAAGAAACATTTGCAAAATATATGTTGTTTTTTATTAAAATAAATTAAAGTGTAATTTTTAAATGAAAGTAAAATTGTGTCTTGGGGTTATATTTTCAAGATTTTAAATAAAATAAAAAGAATTTTTTTTAGAAGCTAAATGGATCTTTTATGGGATAATGTTAGAAATGGAACAAATATGTTTGGTAGTTCAAAAATCTTTTTTTGTACCGACTTTACTTTTGAATTATAAAAAGTAACAGTTGTATTGATTTTAGAGATTTATGTAAGTGGGCAAGATGCCGCCACTGCGTATCGTTTGCGGTTTCTGCGCAATAATAAAACTTTTGTAAAAATTGAATGTATTTTTAGCGAGATATGCTCAGTTGATAATTTTTTTTCAGTCGGCATTTTTTTTTCATACTGTGACGAGCCATAACTGGAGGCGAGATAAGACGACGATTTTTTTAGAGACACAAAATTACCCATTATGGGATTCGAACTCCGGCTCTTCTTTCTTTCAATTCCACGCATGTTTTTCTTTGAATTAGAGGGTAGTCCGGTGCGCTACCACTGCGCCATACGACCTGTTATGTATTTACTTTACGTGGTCTCTTATACCGCCAGTAGTTATAATTCATCACTTCGGGAAAGTCGTTCCACGTGACAAATATCTTAAAATTTTGTATTATAAAAAGTAACGTTTTGTATTGTTTTTAACGATGTAGTGGATCGTGCCGGCGGTGGCGTCCATTATAAAAGAGTTTTAGACCAACCGTACCTTTGGCGAGATATGCTCACCTAATATTTTTATTGATTTCAGCGATGTACGTGGACAAAATGCCGCCGCTGCGCATTGTGGCTGCGGTGACACTGGTGGCGTCCACTCTGGACATAGCGGCCGATCTTATAATGTGCCACAAGTTCTACCGGGAACTGCACCGTT
This sequence comes from Microlaimidae sp. YZB2_3, assembly GCA_030248175.1. NCBI lineage: Eukaryota > Metazoa > Nematoda > Chromadorea > Desmodorida > Microlaimidae > Microlaimidae sp. YZB2_3. The sequence goes on along the minus strand of JASAMX010010730.1, from coordinate 131,729 downwards.
TTTGCTCCAGCGCTGGAAGGAATGTCGCAGTCGCCTATTGGGTAAATTCCTGGCATGTTATTAAAAAATCCCAAATAGGTTTGCCAGCTGGCTGGCACGTTATAAGAAAATCCCTACAATAAATTATATTAGGACAGATATAATGGGCCACAAGTTCTACCGGAAACGGCACAGTTTCTGCTCCAGCGCCGGTGTCGCGGGATATCTTTTCCCCCCTTCTTTTTTCCCCCCGGAAGATCTATCCCGGTAAAAAACCGGGATAGTTTTCCCCCCGGAAAAACCATCCCGCTAAAACACCGGTTAATTCTTTCCCCCCTCGGTAAATTCTTTCCCCCCGGAAAGACTATCCCGGTTAAAAACCAGGATATTCTTTCCCCCCTCTTTTTTATATTCTTGTTCGTTTGTTATGAATTTTAGCTTGGTTTTAAGGTTTTGTTTAGGCTGCTTAGGGAAACTAAGGTTTAAAATGGTTAAGGTAGTTCAAGGATTTTATTTCAATAATTTTATGAATTTATGAAAGTATCATGATAACAAAATAATCATTTTAATTTAATGACGTATTTTGAAGAATGCGAAGAATTAATATTATAAACTTTATGCAAACTTTTGAAGGGGGAAAGAATATACCGGTAAAAACTTTCCCCCTGATTATAACGCTAAAATAGAAAATTACAAACAAAATTAAAATCATGAGTAAACATGTTTTAATGGAATTTATTACACAAAAATTGGTATTTGAGCTAATAAAGGTACAGCTATTCAAGTTATTTTTAAAAATTCTAAGTTTATATTATTTTAAAATAAAAAAGCATGGGGGAAAATTTATCCTGGTATTTTCTTTCCCCCGGGGAAAGAATATCTCGGGATAGTTTTTTCGGGGGGAAAAATTTTTAGGGGGGAAAGAATATCCCTTGACACCGGCAGGAACGTCACCGTTACCCACTGGGTAAGTTTCTGCCACTTTATAAGGAAATTCCAAGTAAGTTTTCCAGCTGAAGCATTATAAAGAAATCCCCACAAAAAAATATACTAGGAAAGCTATAATGTGCCACAAGTGCTACCGGGAATTGCACCGTTTCTGCTCCAGCGCCAGAATGAATGTGGCCGTCGCCTACTGGGTAACTTTTTGGCGCGTTATAAGATAATCCTTAGTAGGTTTGCCAGCTGGCACATTATAAGGAAATTTTCACAACAAATTTATTAGGAGAGATATGTGCCAGCAGGAAGTTAGCCGTCGCCTAGTACGACATGATTTGGCGCTAGTAACGGTAAAAAGTTCTAAAAAAGTCAATAGAAATTTGTAATTTTACTCAATTCAGTCAGTGTGAGCATGGGTCACACTGACTGTCAACCCTTCAGCCTTCAGCAGGAGCATGCTGAAGGCTGAAGGGTTCAAAGGATTCAAAGCCTTAAAAGAATTAAACCTTCAGCACCAGCATGCTGAAGGTTTAATCCAACTTAAAGTTAGTCTGAGATTAGCGATTGTCCACACACATTAAACATACCAACTGTATCAATTAGATAATCTAGTGTAAAGGATTTAATCTGAGATTATGAGTAATCTCAGATTAAATCGTCTCTAACTGGAGATTAAATTGTTGATTTATGCCAATTTTCAAACCACCTCCTGAGGTGGATTAAAAATTTGCGGGTTTTTCTTGCTAATCTCGGATTAGCGACCATTTAGTCTGAGATTAAGTCTTAATCTCGCATCAACTCCCTTAACCTTGATTATCCAATCAATACTGTAAGTATGTTTACTGTGTATGGACAATTGCTAATCTCAGATTAATTTTAAGCCAGATTATACCTTTAGCATACGACCCGGCTTCTAAATGAGAATTTATGAACGCAGCAAAAAATGCGTTGCTCTGCTGCGAAGAAAAGACAATCTTTTTAGTGCAGCGAAAAATTCTGTGCAGAAAAATTCCTCTTCATATAATAAAGTGGATAATCATGATACAAAGGATTAAAACAATGTTTTTTTTTAATAAGTGAGTTTTTCTGACAAAATTTATGTATATATTTAAAAAAAAACCTCTTATTTTTTAAGGTTTTCGCGGGTATTTCTATTGTTGTTTATTTAACCGAGATGGTGGATTGTATATTAACTTTAAAAAGAAACGAAGAAAAAAAGGTAAAAGTTTAATAAATATGGTTTTAATTAGACAAAATTTACGTTCGCTTAAAAACTTAATTATTGTAAAATGTAGCGATTTTAGTTTTGTTTGTAATGTTAAAAAACTTTAGCTTTTTTGTAACGTTTAAATTTTAATTAACATTTGGGTTTTTAACAGCAGGGAATTGTAAATTAGATGTTGAATTAAGTTACATTTTAATTTTAAATTTTAGTATTTTGCTCGCCTTGCCAAATCGCTTGTCATAGTATTTGAAGAAGTTCCTCTGACACTGCTTATGGCGCTTATTTTAACTAATGAGCCGAACGCAAAGCTCTCCAGGCGAGTCCAGTTTTATATCATCGGTACTACGGCAAAATTAGCCACAATTATTATAAAATATAATTGACTGTGACTTGTTTTAAATTTCAAACAGCAACCTAATAACTACAGAATAAGTCACAGTCACGTGCATTTTACAATGTCTGTGACTCATTTTGCCGCAGTAACGACGATATTTTTTGTTTTATCTTTTTACTTCAGCCAAAATAGTAGCACACAGGCTACTCGTTTTTTATCGAATTTGTTTTATTCTTGTACTTCAATGAATAAAGCTGATTATTGGTGTTTTTATAAAAATGTACATTTTATGCTCCGACCATGTAAAGCAGAGTGAGTTCTAAAACTTAAATTGGGGCCCTATGGATGTTCACTGCCGCTATTTGCTGTAAATTTTTCGAGCCTTAATTTTTTTAATTCATATGATACGTTTTTATTTTGAAAGGTAAATTCGACCCCGATAAACTACTTATTTGTTAATATTTATTTCGCATATTGAAAAAAATTGATGGAAAAAACATTTGTAATTATATTGCTGCATGAGTTAGACAAAAAAAATTCAGTACGGGCTCTTTAGAGTTAAGGTCATGAGCAATGGGAATTTGGAGCCATTCAAAATTTTGGGAACTTGGAGCTGTAAATGGAGAACTTGGAGCCTAAAGATGGCAAGTGGGAAATTGGAGCCAAAAATATAACTCGCTAAAACGTTTACCTAAGCCTAAGCGAAGCCTAAGTCTAACTCCCAACCAATTTTTTCTTAAAGGTTCTAAGTTCCCATTGCTCGTGGTTCCACGTTCCCAAAAATTTTCGATGGCTCTAAGTTCCCTGCTTATGGCTCTAAAGAGCCCGTACTGAATTTTTTTTGTCTAACTCATGCAGCAATATAATTACAAATGTTTTTTCCATCAATTTTTTTCAATATGCGAAATAAATATTAACAAATAAGTAGTTTATCGGGGTCGAATTTACCTTTCAAAATAAAAACGTATCATATGAATTAAAAAAATTAAGGCTCGAAAAATTTACAGCAAATAGCGGCAGTGAACATCCCCCATCTGGGGCCCCAATTTAAGAGGCTTTTTTTTTTTTTTTTAGAACTCACTTTGTTTTACATGGTCGGGGAGCATAAAATGTACATTTTTATAAAAACGCGGAATAATTAGCTTTATTCGTTGAAGAACAAGAGCATAAAACAAATTCAATAAAAAAACGATTAGCCTCTGTGCTACTATTTCCGCTGAAGTAAAACAGATAGCACAAAAAATATCGTCGTTACTGCGGCAAAATGAGTCACAGACATTGTAAAATGACGTGACTGTGACTTATTCTGTAGTTATTAGGTTCCGCTGTTTGAAATTTAAAACAAGTCACGTCAATTATATTTTATAATAATTTGTGGCTAATTTTGCCGTAGTACATCGATGATATAAAACTGGACTCCGCCTGCAGAGCTTTGCGTTCGGCTCATTTTGTTAAAAAAATAAGCGCCATAAGCAGTGTCAGAGGAAATTTTCTTCAAATATCCCTATGACAAGCGATTTGGCAAGGCGAGCAAAATACTAAAATTTAAAATTAAAATGTAACTTGAGATTCTAACATGCTAATTTACAATTCCCTGCTGTTAAAAACCCAAATGTTAATTAAAATTTAAACGTTACAAAAAAGCTAAAGTTTTTTAACATTACAAACAAAACTAAATTCTGGTTACATTTTACAATAATTAAGTTTTTAAGCGAACGTAAATTTTTATTCTGTTGATAATTAAAACCATATTTATTAAACTTTTACCTTTTTTTCTTCGTTTTTTTTTAAAGTTAATATACAATCCACCTCCTCGGTTACAATAAACAACAATAGAAAAATCCGCGAAAACCTTAATAAAAATAAGAGGTTTTTTTAAATATATACATAAATTTTGTCAGAAAAACTCACTTATTAAAAAAAAACATAGTTTTAATCCTTTGTATCATGATTATCCACTTTTATTATATGAAGAGGAAGTTTTCTGCACAGATTTTTTCGCTGCACTAAAAAGGATTGTCTTTTCTTCGCAGCAGAGCAACGCATTTTTTGCTGCGTTCATAAATTCTCATTTAGAAGCCGGGTCTTATGTCAAAGGTATAATCTGGCTTATAATTTAATCTCATTTGAGCAATTGTCCATACACAGTCAAACATACTTACAGTATTGATTGGATAATCAAGGTTAGGCAGATTTCATGCGAGATTAAGACTTAATCTCAGACTAAATGGTCGCTAATCCGAGATTAGCAAAATAAAAACCCGCAAATTTTTAATCCACCTCAGGAGGTGGTTTGAAAATTGGCATAAATCAACAATTTAATCTCCAGTTTGAGGAGGCATTTAATCTGAGATTACTCATAATCTCAGATTAAATCCTTTACACTAGATTATCTAATTGATACAGTCTGGTATGTTTAATGTGTGTGGACAATCGCTAAATCTAGACTAACTTTCAAGTTGGATTAAACCTTCAGCATGCTGGTGCTGAAGGTTTAATTCTTTTAAGGCTTTGAATCCTTTGAACCCTTTCAGCCTTCAGCATGCTCCTGCTGAAGGCTGAAGATTAACAGTCAGTGTGACCCATGCTCACACTGACTAAATTAGTAAAATTTGCAATTTTCTATTGACTTTTTTAGAACTTTTTACCGTTACTAGCGCCAAATCATGTCGTACTAGGCGACGGCTAACTTCCTGCTGGCACATATCTCTCCTAATAAATTTGTTGTGAAAATTTCCTTATAATGTGCCAGCTGGCAAACCTATTAAGGATTATCTTATAACGTGCCAAAAAGTTACCCAGTAGGCGACGGCCACATTCATTCTAGCGCTGGAGCAGAAACGGTGCAATTCCCGGTAGCACTTGTGGCACATTATAGCTTTTCTAGTATATTTTTTTGTGGAGATTTCTTTATAATGCTTCAGCTGGAAAACTTACTTGGAATTTCCTTATAAAGTGGCAGAAACTTACCCAGTAGGTAACGGTGACGTTCCTGCCGGTGTCAAGGGATATTCTTTCCCCCCTAAAAATTTTTCCCATCGGAAAAACTATCCCGGGATATTCTTTCCCCGGGGGAAAGAAAATACCAGGATAAATTTTCCCCCATGCTTTTTTATTTTAAAATAATATAAACTTAGAATTTTTAAAAACAACTTGAAGAGCTGTACCTTTATTAGCTCAAATACCAATTTTTGTGTAATAAATTCCATTAAAACATGTTTACTCATGATTTTAATTTTGTTTGTGATTTTCTATTTTAGCGTAATAATCAGGGGGAAAGTTTTAGATTGTGTCTTTCCCCCTTTTTGCTGTTGTTGCTCTTCGTTCGTCCTGTGCTATTAGGCGTAAAAACGTCCTTTGGACTTTGTCCAAAAGACAAAGTCCAAAAGACAAAATTCAAAGGACAAAGTCCAAAGGACAAAATTCAAAGGACAACGTGTTCATACTTTCTTGTCTTTTGGCCTTTTCCCTTTGGATTTTGTCCTTTGGTCTTTGTCCAAAGGACAAATTTTCAGTAGCGTTCATACTTCGTCTAAAGGAAAAAGCCCAAAGGACGTTTTGGTTTGTCCAAAGGACGTTTTGGCGTTTTTAAAATTGTCCATTTTGTCATAAGTATGAACCAGCCTTAAGGGTTCTTATTCTTCTTAAATTTTTTAGCGTTGTTTTTCTTGTTACAAGATATTAAAAAAATTTCCTTCTATGCCTTACTTGTAAAACTGATTTATTTCTTGTACAAGTACCCGTGTCAGCCCCACAGCTGAAAAATAATTATATCGGTATTTCTCAGAATCATTTGCTAATTTTTAGAAATTCAATCCTTATATGATAATTCCCTGAATTGTTAGCTTTGTAATAATATCTCATTTAACTCATTTCATTAAGTAGTTTGCAAGGATGTTCCCTTCCTTCTTTTTAATAAAAATGATTTGTCCAGCATACAGATGTCCATGTTATTGTTTTAAAAACTTTAGCCCCCTTATGACACTCTCTGAACTGTAAGCTTTAAGGATATCTTATTTAGCTCAATCTTTTTTGTAGTTTAAGAGGAAGTTCCATCCCTGATATCTTATTTAGCTCAATTCTTTTTGTAGTTTAGGAGGAAGGTCCATCCCAACTTTTGCGAAAAATTTGTTGTCCATCAAAAATATGTTCATGTTGATTTTGCCAAAAAAAATGATAAGCTGGCTTACCATTTACTAATATCTATTGGTAATAAATAGTAATGGCAATGACAACAATTAGCCGTTGAAAAAAAATTAAAATTTATAGAACCTCCTCTGGTGAAAATGTGTTGTCCAGATTAATAATGTCCATGTTATTTTTATAAACATTTAACCCCTTTATGACATTCCCCAAATAGTAAGCTTTGCAATGATACCTCATTTAACCTAATTTGTTCTGCGCTTGGAAAGAAAAGTTTATCCCCCTTTTGGTGAAAAATGCGTTGCCCGTTCATCTTTCCAAAAAAAAAACAGCCGACACCCGGCCTATAGCCGACACCCCGCCAAAATTTTTAATTTTGTTGTTTTTTTGGAATTTAGGAAGGAAAGTTTACAATGGCTATCGACGGAGACGTGCGAGATCCGGTGGACGCCAAAAAGCTGGTGATAAAAGACGTACCCGAAGAAAGAGCCACCACCCCGACCGTTCCCAAGGTACCGGCTATTGCACCCGATAAAGACACCCATAAAGGCAACAATAAGATAAATAAAACTAATGGTTCAAATATTAAAACTGTTTCGAACAAAAATCTAAACGGTGAAGGGTCGAAATGTATGGTTATGTAATTCAGCGCATTTAAAACGTTTTTTTTATAAATCGTTTTTTTTTTGCTTTAAGATATCTGTTATTTTTATAATCTAGGCTGTGGAAATAAATAAATACTTTGCAAGTATGTGTTTTTAAACAAGAAGATATTTAAAATCATGTAAAAATTTCTTTGTTTTTTTTCAAGTTCATTTAAAAAAGATTTAAATGAGTATTTGACCGCCAATCTTTTTGAAAATCATGAACTTATAAAGTAAGAATCGAAAAGAAACATACAAGTTTAACCTAAATCAATTTATATATATAGAATTATTCTTAACCAAGGATTATCTTATAATTTTTAGCACTAATAATTTTTGTCACAAGAACATGGGTCAATCTTTACAAAAAGCGCTTTGTAACGATTGTTATTTGAAAAAACCCCTTAAACTAAGAAATATTAAATTTGGAACCAAATCATCTTTTATAATAATGTAGCAATAATGAACTCTGTTTCTGAAAAATGGTCCAAAATAAGCTTGAATTTCCAAAAACCAACAAAAAAGAAGAAATTTAAACTCTTAAGTAAATAATGTCTTCATAAAATTTTGCGGTTATAAGGTGTTTTTTTTAATTGTAACGCAGAATATGTTTTTAAACCCCGACTTTTAACAAAATATACAAAAATTAAAGTTAAAATCCGTCAGGCTGAAATTCAGGGCGTAACCGCTCGCCGTCAGGAAGAAATAAACAATGAACGCTTGAGAATAAAAATAATAAAAAAAAGTTTTCAGAGATTATGTAACCAATTATTATTAAGTTGCGTCAGGTGTTTCTCTCCACGTGATATTTTCTTGAAGAACGAGTGGTTACTTTACCACCTAGTCATTTTCACCCTGATAGAATTTATCTTTAGTCAAATTTAGCTCTTAAAAATTTTTTCCCTAAGTTGATAAATAGTCGTTTAACTAAGGAAATTAATATAAATCATACACGGTTTTTGTTGAAAATTTCAAATTATTTTATTGTAAATAGTCGATTGAATATTGCAAGCAATCGAAGTCAGCTAGGTTTGATTTGCCTATAAGCTAATTTCACGCTTCCAAATTGCTCATTTTCGCGACTCCAGGTTTCGTTTTATTAATTTTTTCGACGTCTTTGTAAATTTCTGACTTGCGGTTTAAAATGTAAAAAATTGTATACGAGAATTGAGAATTCGACGACCCGACCCAACTATTGATTGAAACTCTGATTTAAGCCTAGCTCAGAAGAGCTCGTGAAATTTTATTGTTAAAAAGAATTTAAAGCAAAAAATAGAACTTTTGGGTTGTGTGTTTGAAATCGCTAAAACAGAAACTTAAACTGTAAATATGCTCGAATCAAAAACTTTTAGAAATCAAAATTTCTATTTTTGTGGCTCAAGTTTCATAATCACAATATCTAGGTGGGTACATCGCACGTCAAATGTTTGACGATGCTACCCAACACATTAGAATTTAACTACCCCACTAAGAAATGACTGATTATTGGCATCTGACATTATATTAGCCGGTAAAAATACAAAAAAATTGTTTAATATGCTTTTAAAATTCAAAGCAACAGTAAAATACCTGTATCTTCGATTTTGAAACTAGCTCTTACTGATGTTCCTAGAGGAATACAAAGCTCCAAAGCTTTAGAGCGGATGGAACTCCTTCCTTTAAATGAGCAGCTATAAGCTTGAAACCTATTTTCAGTTATTCTCTTCGCATTTTAGAACTAAACTCAACGGCGTTGTAGAAGCGACAGAGCGGTCGCGATAGCCGCCGCGCAGAATAATTATAAAAAAATAAAAAAACAATAATGGAACTGCCCATTGTATTTTGAATTAATTTTATTACCCGGTCAGAAGTCGATAAAAAATACAGATAGAGTGACATTGAATGTTTTGAATTTCGTATAAATTTAAACGTAGCGAACTGACTCAGTTCATTTTGTAATTTACATAAGATGTGCCAAAATCTCATACAAAATCTCTAATATTTATTCTATAGGAATATATTAATATAAAAATATAGGTAAAAAACATATATTATGGCAAAAAGTATTTTTTTAATGATATTGTAATATCTTTCTGCACAAAAAATGACGTTTTCAAATATAAATAGGTATATTTTAATTTTCATTTTTTTATTTTAATCATTTCAAGTATTTGAAAATGGATTTGAAATAAACCGCTGGCATTAATCCAACAACATTCAGTGTTTTAAGTAATGTCGCTTCCTGGTGGTATTTGAGTTTAGTTTTATGGCTTTTAATAAGATTAAAAAAAAATTTGATTTGCAAAAAAATTGATATAAAATAATCTAAGGCATAACAATTTAAGTTTTTATAAAATAAGTACAAAAATAGAAAGGAATTCCGAGAAACATTACTAACGGCCTAGCTGCTCAAAATTTTATTGCATTAGCACTATGCATTTTGAAATGAATATGGGGCCGGTAACTCAAAAATGGGCTTAAATTAATGGTACCAATTGACAAAAGGGGGCGCATTATAACTTGATGGGTCCCTTAGATAATGAGCCCCATTTCTTCTGTAACTTAAACAAAAATAAGGCGCGCATTATCTAAGGGACCCCATTATGCTTTAAAATGGATCCTATTATTCAGTTTTAGGGAACGACACGCGCTTGTATTTCCTATTTGAAACTTTTTTCCTTCAGATGGCTGATATTTAAAAGGAAGGCAACACTCATGCCCCAAAATTAATAATTTAGATTTTTGTACACTTGTGAAAGTGATAAATTTACTTTTTTTTATCACTTTTATTTTTAACATTTTTTCATTGTTTTCGTTGTTTTTCATATGGTCTACAATTTTTATTTTATAAACAACTGCAGATTCTAATTTTTTACAGTCCACATAATGTCCAATTCAGAATAGTGCACTTCTTTCTGTCTAAAAACATATGCACGGCAGAAAATCGCCCCGTTTTCTGTTCTATTTCTAGAGCATTTTCGATGAACAGCCCACCACTTTTTAAGTTGAATCTTAAAAATCAAACTTAAATAATTAGAGTCTCAGCCACGCAATCACATAACTTTTAAATAGCGTTCAATTGTTTATTATAATAATAATAATAAGAAAAGGAAATCAAATAAATTTGAATTTTGGTTTTGACTTATTTTGGCACGTTTTGCAACGCGTGGCGTTCAAGTTACAGACTTTTAACGAAATAATAGATACGTAATAGCAAGAATATTTAACACAAGAGAATGTCCGACTGTACATAAAATTTTTATCCAAAATTTTGAGAGAAAAGTGGCACTTTCAAATTCGTGTGCGACTTTTCTCGCAAAAATCCGCCATTTTCTGCTAGTTTTCCCGCGCTGCGATTTTTAACACAGTGTTAGTTTTCTTGCAGTGGGGACTGCGACTTCTTTTGCACTCAATATTGCTTTATTCGCACTGCGATTATTTTCGCACTGCGAGTCTGGCTGCACAACAAAAAAAAATAAAAACAAAGCGGAGCGAAAATTTAGTTTTTTAAATGAGTAAAAGTCGTTTTTTTTACCTTAGGATGTTAAAACTTTTTAATTTTAATGAAATAAAGTCACTTTCTAACGTTTAAAAATTAAATGAAACAAGTTTTGAAGTGTTTTACTCCTTTGAAAATGACTACCAGTGTCTGTATTTTTTTTGTTGCGCAGCCAGACTCGCAGGGCGAAAATAATCGCAGTGCGAATAAAGCAGTATACAGTGCAAAAGGAGTCGTAGTCCCCACTGCGAGAAAACTAGCACTGTGTTAAAAATCGCAGCGCGGGAAAACTAACAGAAAATGGCGGTTTTTTGCAAGAAAAATCTCACACAAATTTAAAAGTGCGACTTTTCTCGCAAAATCTTGGTCAAAAATTCAGGGTGCAGTCGGACATTCTCTTGTGTTATATATTCTTGATAATAGATACGTTACCAATAATATTAAGGTTTTAGCACAAAACTACCTGCGATTGTTTAAAACTGAGTAAACTTATCAATATTAGCTGTTAAAAGTCCTGCTATACTAAATAAACAGTTTGAAAAACTATCATTTTGGAAACATTGACTACATTTCTAATACTGCAAAAAAGGAACAAGACACAAAATAGTACAGTACGACTGCTATTTCAAGCTCTTAATAATGAAACTTTGCTTTGTTTTGTTTGAAGTAAACGGTGTTCTCAAATATGATCACAAATGAAAATAAACGTACGTAGTCTTTTTAAATCGAAAATTAAAAAAAACATACTCCTTATAATTAAAATATTCCAATGAATTAATTTTCTCCGGGTTATTACGTTTTGTCTGTTTTATCAATAAAATCAATTATAAGAATATCAGCCATTTTTAGCGTAAAATAGTAGCACAAACACTTTATTCGATAGGGCCCATTAAAGTTAAGTCGAGGTCTAGAGTAACCTTAAATCTGGGACTTATCTCTATTTTTATTGGGGTCCCATTATGTTTGAGTTACACCTTGGTTTTAATGCGACGAGATAAGCCAATTTTTAATGGGTGCCTAGAAATAATGGGGTCCCTTAAAGTTTTGAGTTACCGGACCCGTGCTCCTTTAGCTACAACGATAAAAACTTAAATTAGGACTTGAGCTACAGAATTTCCAACAGGACAAAACCTTTTTGTTATTCTTTTATTAAAATAATTACTTATTATACTATTATGTATTAATTTTATAATAAATTATTAGGAAATTCCTGAAATCGAGATACAACCAGAAAATCAGCAGCGAAACTTTTTTCAACAATTGTGCTGTTGCAAACTGTCTGCTTGTCACTAACAGTTTGAAGAAACAATGATTTCAAAACGCATTAGTCTTAAATGATATTTTAGTATCTACTATAAATATTTGATAATTTTGTATCCGAAATTTATGGGATCTTACAGACTTTGAGGTTGTGGGAACAGTTCCAGATCTTTTTTTATGCGTACTGAAAGTTCTGGAATCGAGCCTCGACTGGAAATCGTTAGATTGTGATAATATTATTGTTCAACGATATTGTTATTTATAGTCATTTTTTTGCGCAGTTAGCGCCGAGTAATATCGGCCTTGTTTATAATTGTGCGTGCGTGAGTACGTGCGTGCGTGCTTGCGTGCGTGCGTGCCTGTATGCTTGCGTGCGTGCGTGCGTGCGTGCGTGCCTGTATGCTTGCGTGCGTGCGTGCGTGCATGCGTGCGTGCGTGCGTGCATGCGTGCGTGCGTGCGTGCATGTTTGCGTGCGTGCGTTCGTTCGTGCGTGCGTGAATGCGTGCATGCGTGCATGCGTGCATGCGTGCGTGCGTGCGTGTGTGCCTGCATGCTTGAGTGCGTGTGTGCGTGCGTGTGTGCCTGCATGCTTGCGTGCGTGCGTGCGTGTGTGCGTGCGTGCGTGCGCACGATTGTGTACGTTTATTTTAACTATCTCAAAATCATATCCCCTCAAAATCATATTTTGGATTTGCTCCCAGGGTTTGCCCCCGTAGTCGGATTTTAGCCTTTATTCCCAAGTAAATATTACTTCTCTACAGAAGGTCAGGTATATATGGCCCTCAAACATTGAAAAAATCATTATTAACAGATCTGAGCACGTTAGCAACCTAAAATATGCACTAAAATAATTTTGTGAAGCAGCCTATAGGCAAATAAAACCTAACTGACCTCGATGATTCGCAGTATTGAATCGACTATTTAACAATAAAAAAACTATAAATTTTCAGCAAAAAACAATTTAATTTAAGATTTAGTACCCTAACAGTTTAGTTTAAGATTTAGTACCTTATTTTAACAATTATTTACAAATTACTGAATTTACAACAAAAAATACCTATATTTTTAAATGTCAAAGTTGACGAATTTTTGTATATTTTGTAAAAAGACGTAAATTAAAAAAATTGCTTTCAATAAGTTTTTTTAAACGTCATAACCGAACAATTTTAGTTGGTACCCTCATGTCCTGATACAAACTTACGAGGTCAGCTAAATATCATTCAACCGTAAGCAAATGCAAAATGAATGGATTTTTTTTGCATGAATACAATAACTGAACTCCGTGAATAAGAGAAGGCAAGCGAGATTGAGATTTTAATGAACATTTAGATTGACAAAACTTTACCGCCGCATTATTTTTTGTAATTTTTAAAACGTGAAAAAACTATTTTAGTTGTTTTGAAACGGCTTTTTTACCTTTTTGACCTTTCTAAAAACTTTTTTGTACTTCATTTTTTTTATTTTCTGTACATGGTACACGGCTTTTTTTACTTTTTTGATCTTTCTAAAAACCTATTTGCACTTAATTTTGTTTTATTTTCTGTACATGGTACATGGTATCAAACGTTATCCCTTTCGCCACTTTGGAGTTTGAAGTTTTCCCGTTGTTTATGTAATCCATGTAAACTTTTGAATTCCCACACTACAATTATATCAAGGTACAATAACTACTAATTTATTTTCGAAAAGTATGATCGTGCTTTTTTAGGAAAATAAACCATATTTTTTAAAAAGCCAAAAATGCCTCAAAATTTAGTGATATTGTCCGGGAATATTATAAAATTATTCCGAAGCGTAATATTGGGTCTTTTTTATATTTTTTGAACGCTAATTTATAACATAAAAATAGGACGAAGATTCGGAGGTACTTTGAAGCTCTAGTTTTAAAAGCTTTCGGAGTTTCAAAACAAAAAAATGCTTTTGAAGCTTTGAATTTTTAAATAAAATAATAACAATAATAATAACCTCCGAAAACTGGGGCTTAAAAATCATTTTTTATAGAAAAGCCATAAATTGGATTTTTTATGATCAAATATTCGATAGCCTGCCATCGTCTAACCCAGGCTTTTTCTCCAGAAAGCCTGACCCGAATATATGAAGCTGAAAGATCCGAAATTGGGCAGATTAGAGAGTGGGCTTGAAAGAATTCCTTATTGTTTTAATTGTTCTGCATAAAAGTATTTAGAAAACTGAATGTGTTTATTACCTAAGAGGAACGGCTTTATTACCTAAGTTTATTCTATTTTGTGACTAAAGCAATGAATTGAAAACCTTTTTTTTTCTAAGCCTAAGCAAAAGCCAAAAATCAAGCAAAATTTTCACTATGATAAGCTTTTAATAAATGATTTATTCCTAAAAACTGAGAACCTAAGCCTAAGCAAAACCTAAAAACCAAACAAAATTTTATAATGGTAAATTTCTATTTAATGATGTTCTTTTTGAATTGGAGAGTAAAAACCTTATTTTTTTCCTAAGCCAAAGTAAACCTAAAAACCAAGGAAAATTTTATTGAAATTCTCCTTTTTGATAATACGTTTACAAAATTTTATCGAGAAGACGAGTTTTTCGAAGACTAAATGTTGAAAAAAACAAGCTTTCTGAAGACGAGATTTAGCAGACGAATTGTTGAAAGACAAGATAAAAAAGACGAAACTTCCGGACACCATAAAACATACTACTACGGCAGTTTCTAATTTTCAGCGCGCTGAAAAATCATTTTTTAAATACGATTAAACTAAGCGGAAACGCCTTTTTTAGTCAGCTAAACAGTTTTAAACGCTTTTTTGTTTTTCCTAAGCCTAAGCAAAACCTAAAAATCAAGCAAAACTTTATAACGATAGAGTTTCAGATTTTTCAACGCGCTTAAAATGAATACTGCGCGCTGAAAATCAGAATCTGCCTACGGTAACGGGAACTTAGATCCTGGAGTCCTTGGATCCTTGCCTTTGAGAGCGTTATTTCGAGGCAGACTGGAAAGTACACCGACACCGTTCACCGAAACCGACTGATTTCTAGGGTTAGGCTTAGGCTTAGGCTTAGATTTAGGCTTAGGCTGTTTAACTTCGCCGCCATCTGCCAACGATCTAAGGACTCCAGGATCTAAGTTCCCCCAATCCTGCCTACTACGGCTCCACGTAATAATACCAGCGTAAAAATTCCTTCGACATTTTAATTTCTTACAAATAACATTCTGGTAAAAATACCATCGGGTAATTTGACAATCTGACTAATTGACCTTCAGGCTTATTTTTCCTGAACCTAAACAAAACCTAAAAATCAAGCTAAATTGATCAAAGGTCAATTAGTTCGAATGTGAAATTACCCGATGGTATTTTTACCACTACTACTACTACTACTACAATCCTCGACTATGGTAGTCCTTAGTTTCATCATGAACCTTTAGATATCAAGACGAGATTTCAAAAATTGCTGCCTCTGCCTAGTGTCCGTTCCGTTCCTGTTTTGTTTAATAATTGTCGTGCTGTTTAAGACAAACTAAAATTCGCCAGTTTAGGTGTTAGTCAATCTTGTTTCTCAGTTTGTTAATTTCTTCGGATTTTAATTTGTTATTGCATTTTAAAAAAAGTCAACAGGAAGTTTAAAAAACAAAAAAATGGGTTTTGGAGGCGGCGGTGGCCGCGGCAGAGGCGGTTTCGGAGGGCGAGGGGGCGGTGGAGGTCGCGGTGGGGGATTCCGCGGCGGTGGTCGGGGTGGTGGGCGCCAGCAAGACCAAGGTCCCCCTGAGCACGTGACAGGTGAGTAAGGTTTTTTTTTGGATGAGAACGGATATCGCGGTGGCATTGAATTACTGTGTGTGTGTCGTGTGTGTGTGTGTGTGTGTGTGTGTGTGTGTGTGTGTGTGTGTGTTTGTGTGTGTGTGCGTGTGTGTGTGTGTGTGCGCGCACGCGCGCGTGTGATTTATCAGCATTTCCTTTCCAAAACAAAACCCAGTCGATTTGACATTATAATAGTCTTTATTATTGGCTAGTAAAAGTTTTTAAAAACGTTAAAGGCTTAAACAGACTTAAAGTTAATTTAAGATTTGCGACACACGGTAAAAATATTTGCAGTATCGATTAGATAATTTCGCTTATCGGATTTAATGTATAAGTAAAACTTAATCTCATTCCATTGATGGTTCAGTTACTAAACGCGTACCAAATAAAAATCGATTAGAAATTTGGTGCTACAAATACTGAATAAAACATATTTTTGGGTAAAATCTGGCCTGAAGATCTCGATTATAAACTTTAAAAAGTGATTAAAACACAATTTTTGATAATATAAGGTAAAATATAGGCAAAAAATGACAATATTTTGGGTACACAATTTTTACTGTTGAAAATATATTTTAATAAACCGTGAAATTATAAATTAAAAACTTCGTTTTAACATTGCTGAAAACCGCAAAATCTAAAAATTTACAGAAAAAATTATAAATTCAATAGTTACATAGACCAAACAAAATATGGACAACAAATTTGGTTTTGCTTAAAAAGCTAATTTCAACTTTTGAATAAGATTTATTTTTTCTACTAATCATGGGAACTGCCTAAAAATCAAGCTAAATTGTATTGTGAGGCATTTTTATTAAATTATACCTTTTTTAATTTTAGTTTTTTTAACGACTGAATTTTGAGACTTTTTTAAGCGGTTGCTATACAAAATTGGTGAGGACCCGAAAAAAAGTAAAAATTTTTTCAAAACCGTCAAACACTCTGGCATCTAGCAGATATTCATTTATGTTGTTTAAAGCACTATTTAAAAATTTTTGTTAAGATCATAAAATGTATTTTTAAAAACGGGTCATTTTTTGACTATATAATACCATTTATTTTTTTAACGGGTTTTTTAATCACTTTTTAATGCCTAAAATTGCGATCGAAAGGTCAGAATTGACATAGAAACATGTTTTTTATTTATGTTTGTTGGGTGGAAATCTCAAACTAATTTTTGGTACACGTTTAGTACTTGTACTCTCACTCCGATTAAATAGTCACTGATCTGAAATTAAAATTTTTGGGTCAATTGAAATAAAATTTTTTCACCAATTAGCGAAAAAACCGTCAATTTTTTAACCACACTGGAGGTGGTTATAGAATTAGCGGATTTAGTAGATATGCGGGTGGATCAATGACGATTTAATGTAAGATTAAGTTTTAATCCCACAATAAATCCGTTAAGCGAGATTATCTAATCGATACAGCAATTTTTTTCCCAGTGGTAAAAATTGCTAATCAATATTAGACTAATTTGATGTTACTTAACTTTCAGAACACGACCCCTGGGTCTGTTTTGGTATTCTTAAGGACTAAAGTTTATGGTCGAGGCTGTGACGTAGTGGCAGTTCTTACGTTTTGCATATTAAAGGTCCCTGGATCGAGTCCCGACTGAGACACACTGCACTGTTCTGTTATAATATTGTTTGTTAATATTGTTATATGTAGTATTTGGTTGCTTGCGCAATTAGTGCTGAGTAACATTTTCCTTTCGTATCCTTCTTTATGCGAAATAAGTAAACTTTTTATTCGGACTTGAATTGAAACTAATTTGAAGTTATCGAATTTTTTCGCCACACGATAAAGATAATAACAGTATTTATCGATTGGATAGTCTAGCTTAACGGATTTAATCTGAAATTAAACCCTTTAGAATTTCTTCGTCCGAAAACCGCTTCAAATCCACAGAAGGAATTCCGCGTCAGTGCTGCAAAGTGTTAAAGTATAATCCGCGAGCACCCGACGATGGACGCCAAGTTTAACACTAAGCAGCATACATGGGAAAGTTCGTCCGGAGTGGGGGGGGCTGACCCCGGATTTTGGGAGAGAGGTTAAAATCCGAGAAGTGCATTTTATCCAGATTTTTTCTAGAGTGCGTTTTTTCTGAGATTAAATTTTTAATTTATGTATTATATAAAAAGATAAAATAAAAATTTTCAAACCATCAAGATTTTAGGAGGTATCGTATAATACAGAAAGACGCTATTTGAAGATAAAATGAACATAAACATTATATCGGTTGATACTGTTTTACGATCCAAAATGTTTTAAAAATTTAATTGTATCCAACATAATTGTTTAGAATTAGGATATTTTGAATATCCGTGTCAAAATCAGCTCGTTTGCAAATGTACAATTGAGAAAATTCCATATTTCAACGCTCCAATATACCTGGAAAACAAAGAAAAAATAGGAAAAATTGATGAAATTTTCGGTGGAATTCGTGATCATGTAAGAATTTTTGAAAATTATTTATCAAGTTGTTGGTTAACAACCCGCTGTTAAATAAGATTAAAGCGGTAGAGAATGTTTTTTTATTAAACAGAACACAGTATTTTTAAATTGTTGAGCCAACTGGGAAAACTTAGGTCTTGCTTTACAAAGCCAAATTAATAGTTACATTACAGACTGTGCACGGTCTGAAAATGCCCCCCGCTTTATTGGAGGATTCCCCCCGTTTTATTGCCCCTCGCGGAAAAATTAAAAAAGTACCCAAAAATTATGACGCCATTTTTTACCTATTATGACACCATCATTGCTAAATTTTTGCATATTACAATACCTTTTAAGTCATTTTAGACCTATTTTTATCTTATTTTTGCTTTTTTTGTTCCTTTTTTCCTGTTTCCTTTTTTCTTTTTTTTTCTCCGTTTTTTCTCTTTTTTTTCTCCCCTGCTTGCCCCCCCCCCTTTTTAAAAAACCTTGCCCCCTCGGTGCCCCCCGTTTTGGAATTGCCCCCCAATAAAACCCCGAGAGGGGGGGGGGGAAGTTCACAGGTCTGACATTACATTCCAGTTTTTTTATTTCTATGGTTTAATCAATTTTTCTAATATTTAATTTTGTTATTGCTCAAAGCTTTGGGTGGAGTCCTTGGACTCCTCTTGATAGCGAAAAACATCCATGACGATAAGAACATTCAATGTTTAGTTTTCATATAATATAAATCAGCAAAAGGCAATTCTTTTGTTTTTATTAATATAGTTTTCAAGGTGAAAAATTGATTTAAAATACTAAGTTTAGATTAAAAAGCCAATTTTATGACTTTTGGATTTTTTTATTCCTAAAACACTATTAAAATAAATTTAGAGTGGTTTGTAATTTTTTTTAGGATATGATTTTCTTCCATTTTCAAAAATCAGGCCAAAAATAACTCATTTTGGTATTTTACACTTAATTTTACACGTATTTTACATTCTCCATTTCCACTTCACCTGTAGTTTTAAGCCCCCTAGAGATTACGGAAAGTTGTTCCGGACCGGTGTGGGAATAGATAAACCTGGTTTTTTATGTTAGGGGAGGTTTTTGTCGGGGGTTTGAGAATCCAAGACACGCATTTTTGCTACATTGTTTTTTAGGGTGCATTTTACCAATCGTTGTTCGTTTAATCGTTGTTCGTTTATGAAAAAAAAACTAAATTTAAGCGTATGGTTTAGCGGCCCTTAACATGGTGATATGTGATTTTATAATTATTATCATAGTTGGGCTAAACTGAGTCAAAATAGTATTCCAATTCAAAACTACCTTAGTCAAGCGTTGTATTTTATTAAGTTAGCAAGCGTCACTGCAGTAAAGATGATTTTCTTCATTATTTTTTCACCATTTTGTGTTTAAATTTGCTTTATTATAGTCGATATCAGTTATTTTGGAGGATAACATGAAAGCTTCTTCGTTTAAAGCTAACCAAAAGGTAACAAATACAAACTTCTATTAAAAATACTTTTTATTACCTATATACTTTTTAAACCTATGTTTTAAGTTTGTAAACTGGTAAAAATTTTGTTAAACACCGGGTGTAGGTGGAGTTGGTTTATGTTAATTTGTATAAAAGTCTACTCGCTTTTCAACCTTCGGTATGTATTTCAAACTAATTCCCGGTTAATTATAACTTGAATTGGGTCCCGCCTTTTACAGTAAATTAAAAAAATAATGCTTGTTGCAGTATTTTCTTAATAATTATAATTTAAAAATATTGACTGTAATTACCGATCAGTGGCGTGCCCAGGATTTCATTTCGGGGGGGTTCGGTCTGGGGGGGTACATACTAACCCTGAGGGCATACATGGGCAAGTTGGTCCGGAGTGGGGGGGGGTTAAACCCCAGATTAGGGGGGGGGGGGGGGGTTAAAATCCGAGAAACGCAAAGTACCCCTATCGTTTTTTCTGGAGTGCATTTTACCCATATCGTTTTTCTATTTTGAAGGAAAAATAGGTAAAAAGCTAATTTTAGGTCAAAAAGCCCTTTTTATTGCATTTTTGAGCTTTTTATTGCTTAAAACATTCATTTTGACCTCAAAACTTAAGTTTGGAGGCAGTTAGAAGACATTTTAAAGACATTTTTTTTCTACATTTTTCAAAAATAGGGGGTGGGGGGTTTAACTTTTCTCCCCCCACTTCCTGAGTGGGGGTTAAACCCTCCTTCTCAGAATTTGGGGGGTGAGCCCCCCCCCTCCCCCCCGTGCCCATGTATGCCTGAGGGGGGGGGTTTGGGGGCGGCAGCCCCCCAGAAATGGGGGGTCTGGGGGGCTCTAGCCCCCCACCGGGGTCAAGGGGCAGATCCCCTTGTCAGGGGGGTCCGGGGGGCAGAATGCTCCCCGGGGGGAGAAAATTTTTTATTTAAGGCGCTAAAATACATGAGAAATTTTAATTCCAGATGATAATTACAACAAAATTTAAGTTTTTTTTATTTCCTATCTCATTTAAAACATGTGTTTAAAGCGTTAATAAAAGGTTAATAGTGTTTATAGTAGTTTTATTTAAAATGTATGGCTTAAGTATTGAGCGGAAACATCGATTGTAATGGTAATTCTGAGATAAATTGTCAATTTAGACTACCCGCGAAGCGGGGAAAATTTGGTGTTGTGAGTATTCATATGCTTTTGAAAGGCATCAGGGAAGTTTCTGTATTAATATTTAAGAAAAAAATTTTCTCTCCAAAATTCAAAAAACGTGAGGGTCCCCCCTTTTGAAAAATCTGGCTTCGCCGGATTTCGGGCGCGGGGGGGGGGCGGGCCGCCCCCCCCCCCCCCCCCCCCTGCGCACGCCACTGTTACCGATGAATATAGGCCTTTTTAATTGGCCCTTTTCGCAAAAATGTTACACCTTTTTTATTTATGTTTTTTTTTAAATTTAGATTTATATTGATCCTTACAAACTGTTGCCTTTGGAAAGATTTACACAACCACAAGCCCGAGGCAGAGGTAAAATATTTGGTATTGTTTTTTTATAGAAATTTTGTTTATTTTCTATATTACACACAATTATAAATTTGTTACGTGAAACTTGATAGAGTTATTTTTGCTACTTTTGTTCTTCTCCTTAGATGCTTTTCTTTTGCGTAATTTTGCAAATTAATTATTTTGTCTTTTATTCCATTAGGTAGTATTTATTTTGTAAAACACAAAAGTAAAAATAATTTTTTTATTTTGACTAACTATTGTTTTAAAAAAGTAAGTTGTTGATGAATCTTGTTGTCAAGGATACATGGACAAGCTAGCACAAAGGGAGGGGGAGTTAAATTGGAATTTAAGGGGGGGGGGGTTACAATCCGGGAAACGCAATTTAACCTCATCGTGTTTTTTTTTCTGGAGTACATTTTTTACCTATTATAATTTTTTTTGATTTTGAAGAAAAAGATGTTAAAAAACGCTAATTTTACGTCAAAAAGCCCTTTGTATTGCACTTTTTAGTTTTTTATTGCGTTTTCTCAAATTAGATTAAGTTGTCAAGTTCCTTCACCGTTTTTTTCTTGATTTTTTTTAGCAAAACGTTGTTAAAGCAATAAATGACTCCTTACATTTTGATACTTTTATGTTTTAGATGGGTCCTCGAAATTTAAACAGCATAAAATTTTTTCGCCAATTTTTTCTAACGTTTTTTTCTCTAAAATTAAAAAAACATATGGGTAAATTCTACTCCAATAATAAAAATGATAATAGTGAGAATCCATTGAGTAGAGATCCGCATACACATCTGGATCTTCTGATCTGCTGGTTTTTGATCCGTATCTGCATCTGCGGATGTCAAAAAATGACATTCTAGTCATTTTACTGGAATGTCATGTCATTTTCGAAGTTGATTTTTCCCAAAGTTTGGGATAGAAATTTATTTAAAAGAGAAAAGGGAACAGTTACAGATCAATGATTGAGTTTATCTTTATGACAATGATTATGGTATTTTACAATAAATTTTTTAAATTGATTTTATTTTTGGTATTGTTTTTATTTATTACAGGCGGTAGAGGTGGCGGCCGAGGCGGAGACCGGGGACGCGGCCGTGGGGGGTCCGATCGCGGTGGACGCGGAGGAAATTTTAGAGGTGGGGGTGGAGGGGGCAGTTTTAGAGGTTTGGGCGGAGGTGGGAATTTTAGGAGTGGAGGGGGCAATTTTAGGGGCGGAGGTGGTAGTGATCGTGGGGGTTTCCGCGGGGGTCGAGGAGGCGAAAGGGGTCGGGGGGATTTCCGCGGTGGTCGAGGCGGGGGCGGAGATAGAGGTGGGGGCTTCAGAGGGAGCAGAGGCGGCCCCGGGGGCGGTTTCAACAAAAGACCTTTCGACAGCGGTGGCGGCGGTCAGAATAAAAAAATGAAATTCGACGATTAAATTCAATGGAAAATGTTGTTTCATTGAAAGCCTTTGTCAACGGACGTTGGACGTTATAAACATGGAATATTGTTGTGAGACGGATGACGGAATATCTTTACAGACACAGTCGGATGCCGATTAGTCGTCCAGCTGAAACTGTTAGAAGGAGAATTCGCCAAAAAATCCGTATAATTGTTATGTTTATGATGTTGATGTTGTTACTGTTTTATAATAATAAATAAATTTCATTTTAAGTATAGAAAAAGAAAACGCCATGATATCGAAAAAAGCGCTAGGCTTTTTGCAATCTGGTGTCGTTAAGATTCGTTTTTAAAAAATTGTTGGGGAAAATGCGAAAAACTTTCAAATTATTACAATAAAATTGGTTGGATTAAAAACAAAAAGAAAAAAATTAACATAAAGAAAGAACTAAAGATAAACTCAGCATTAAAATAAAAAAACCCACAAGATTTGATAAATGAGAAAACTTACATCTATTTTTTTTCGCAGATGCCAATCAGGTCGTGGTGGGGGGAGGGGGATAAACACCCGAAATTATCCAGCGCCTCTACCAATTCTTGTCGGTTCTACTCTCCAATGTGGTTGACTAACAATAAATAATTATGCTTAAAAATGAAATATTATTCTAGAGAATTGTTGATTTGGCAAAATGTTTATTTTATATCCAATAAAATTTTAAAATTTGTTGTGATTTTTTTTATTATCTGGTGGCGATAACGTTCCGATATATTACTTAATCTTTAAACTTTACATTATTTTTAAACTCAGTTGTTTTTTCGTAATTTTTTATTAGAATGTATCATCTACCATATTTTATTTTGCTAGACGCGGTGTTGGTCTTGTTGGCTTCCCGACGTTTTTTCACTGGTAAGAGCCTGTGAGCTGCGGGTCCAGTTGAAAAATGTTTGCCAAAATTTTTTCTGTTTATTTCCAAACCATTAATTCGACCAAAACACATACTATCTAATCTTCAGAAACATAGGTGGGCAGTCGCTCGGATTTTGGGGGGTATACCCGAACCCCGAAATTCGGGAGGGGAAGAAGTCTCAAAATTTTTACGGGTATACATCAAATACCCCATTTTTAGCGTTTTTAATACCTACACCTAGGGACGTAAACAGGGAGGGCAGGAGGGTGGCCGCCCCTCCCCTCGAAACGGTCGGACGGGGGGAAAATAAGGGTAGTAGTTGGGCGGGGGGAGCGGCCGCCCCCTCCAAAAAAGGTCGCCAGATGATAAAATTTGGGGGTTCTCAGAGGCTAAAAATTCAAAATTTTCTAGCGCCTCGCTAATCGTTGGGCGCCAAACTATAAGATAATTTTGTAACACAATTGACCCCCAAAAAGCAAAAAAATATTTCCGCTTCGCCCAGCGGCAAGTGCCATAATATATGCATATTTCTCACTATTGTTAAAATGTTATAGAAAAGAGTACAATAATTTTAATAAACAATAAGCATATCAAACAAAAAAAAATTGCGTCACAAATAAAAAATTTATCATAATAACACACATGTGCACGGTGTGGTTATCCCCCTGCTTTATTAGAGGATTTTCCCACCCCGTTTTATTGCCCCTCCCCGCCAAAAAATAAAGAAGTACCTAATAATTATTATGGCGCCATTTTTGACCTATTATGACGCCATCATCGCGAAATTTTTGCCTTTTGCCCATTCATCGCAAAACGCCGCAGTGCTCAGTCAGGTCTGGGTGTTTAACCCGTAGGTGAGTAGAGGGGGTTATAATCCCCTATACAGGGGTACGTTGATCCGGAGTCGGAGGGGTTAAACCCGGAATTAGAAGGGGGGATTTAAAATCCGAGAAACGCATTTTACCCATAGCTCTGCCAAAAAAAAATTGACGAAAGGGACAAAAAAGCAAAATTTAAGTAAAAATAGGTCCAAAACGCTCAAAATACATGCAAATAGGCTAAAAATTGCAAAAATTTTGCGGTGATGGCAAATGGTGATGGTAATTTTTTGGAAAGGAAGTGGGGCACAACCACTAATATTCGGGGGAGACATTTCCAGATCTTACACAAGTTGCCTCCCCTTGTTGATCTATAGCCACATTTCAAAGGAATTAATGTTAAAAGTAGGTGTAGACTAATTTTTAAGGTGTTCAGTTGTATCAGCGAACAACCGGACATGTCGTCGTCCAATGGCGGTAAACGAAACGCCGCCACCCCTTCCCCTCCGTCCAATAGGCGACGGCGGGCGGGCGGAAACCCTGCCTCCAACGCCGGTCTCGGACACGCCCATCGGAGCAGTGACTCCGGAGGAAACCGACCAATAACCGACGCCGGAGGAGGAAACCGACCATTGAGCGATGCCAATCGAAGCGGGGACATCGGGAATCGGCCAATGGCCGGCGCTCAGCGAAACTTGTCCCAGAGCTTGACGACGTGCAACTCTGCCCAGCGGAACGCCCACCACCAAACGACCGCGACGGGAGGTCGGGAGTCGGTGAGGCGACAAAGTAGCGGGGACGGATTGGCAGCTGTTAGAACGGACGTCACTAGCTTTAAAGACAGGTATCCGTCACACAATATTTTTTAGCAGACATTCGTTGGTTTGGTAGGTATAGCAAATGCCCTGTCGCTTTTTTTATTAGGTATACTTTGAACCTGAGAATAAACAACGCTCAAAATTTTTTTTCAAGCGGGATTGTACTGAACCCGAGCTTTGACCAAAGAAAGCTGTAGAAAAGCGGTTTTTTAAGTAAAAGTAAATTACCTTTATTTTAAAACAAAAAACGCACGTAGGCTATGGTTTTTTAACGTCATAAGCCTTCAAACGCAAAGGATTTTCTTCACATAATTTGCTGATCATAATTGTAGCGCCAAAGGTGTTTTCATTCCTTATTGGTGCTAGCGAAACAATTTATTGTGATAACTACAGAAAAGTGAACTAAAAACCGATTTTTATCAAAAAAAAATCACCTCCATATTTCTTTATATACAACTCAAAGGTTTTAATGAAATCCACACTAAAAATTAGCATTGAAAAGTTGTTTTTTACCTTTTTTAACCATAAAGTTTGAAAAATATGACATTAAAAAAATTTTTTTTAAAAGATTTTTTTCGAAAACAAGTTCACGTATGCTTATTTAGTGTTTGGAATATCGGTATTTTTGATTTTTCCGAAATACATGCATAAAAATAGACATTCGAACCATTAACACTGGCTCTTTCACGTAGTAACCATGGTTTTTAACCTATTCTCTGTTTTTTTTTTAGCGATACTGGGAAAATTTTGACAAAAAATTTTTGTTTGAGCTCTTATAACTTTTGAACGCGCCGCGATCAATATGCAAATATCTCGCATTTAGGTCCTTGTACTTTTGGCTACCTCCTGAAAAAAATTTTTTTTCAAAAATTTTGGAGGGTGAGCCCCAAAACCCCAAATTTAGGGGCAATTTTTTCAGCTAAATTTTCAACTTTTTACCATATGGGTCTTTACGTCTGAAAATTTTTGTGCAGATTTCCCATACTTTCCTGAGCTCAAAAATATATAATTTGTTAGGGGTAATCTACCTGGGTCGGGTACCCTGAGAGGTTAAATTGAGTCAATTTTACTTTTTTTGCTAAAAAAAATTTGTATGGAGAGCAAGTGCATATTTTGCATCATACTCAAAAACTGTTTGAGTCACAGGTTTGAAACCGGAGGGATTTATGCGGAATTTTAAGTTCTACATTTTGGTGATAGTCTCAAAAATTTTTTTGCAGACCTGTGCACTGCCCCCCGGGGGTTTATTGGGGGGGGGGGGGGGGGCAATTCCAAAACGGGGGGGGGGCACGGGAGGCAACTTTTTTGAAACGGGAGGGCCATAAAACGGGGGGCAAGCAGGTGAGAAAGAAAAAAGAGAACAAAAGAGAAAAAAGAAGGGAAAAAGGAAAAAACAAAAAAAAAGCGAAAAAAAGGTAAAAATAGGTCTTAAATGGCTCAAAATACATGAAATAAGCTAAAAACTGCAAAAAATTCGCGATGATGGCGTCATCATAGGTCAAAAATGGTGTTATAATTTTAGGATACTTTTTCATTTTTTGGCGGGGGGCTCCAATAAAGCGGGGGGGGCATTTCCAGACCGTGCACAGGTCTGCTAAGGCACTGCGATGGCTGACATTTAAAAATAAAACTTTTGACACAGCCCCTCTACATAGGCGAGTAATATATCATATTATAGCTCTCGACGTGATGATTTCAAAAATAAAAAAAAATTTGCTCTGAATGGTCGGGTAACCAAAATACAGACCCCTTTGTACCCGGGAGTTTGAGCCAGAAATTTGATACCCGAGGGGCCCTAAAATTCTCAAGAGGTGACTGTATTATAATTAGTACCGTCATGTTAGTACTCATATCAAAGTTCTCGACACGCTGATGTCAAAAAATTATTTTTAAAATGGTTGTTTTGGTTTTTTTGTTGGTTTTTGGGTTTTTTTTTTTTTTTTTTTATATTAGATTTTTTGGGGTTTGTGATTTTTTTTTTTTGGGATTGTGGAGGATTGTTGAGTTTATTTTTTTTTTTTTGGTGGGGTGTTAGTATGTGAGGATTTGTTGGAGAGGTGATTATGTTAATTGTATTTATATATTATATTTTTTATTTTTTTGAGAGAGATTGTGATTTAGATGTGATGTAGATTTGTATTTGTGATATTGTGTAGAGAATTGATTATAGAGAAATTTATGATATGAGATATTATATGTAGATAGGTTTAGTTGTAATAGTTGTATGTTGGTTTATTATTATGATTGATTTGATTATGATTTTTGGATTTTTTATTTTATTGAGATATGATTTTATGGAAATGAAGTATAGTGCTATGAAATATTAATTGATGAATTGTTTATTCTAGGAGATAGGTTTATATTTTTTTTTTTGTTGAAGTTGTTTTTGTTTCTAGTTGTATTTATATTTTTTTTTTAATTTTTTTGTTTATGTGAAATATATTTTGGGTATTTGGATTTGTTGGCTGATTTTGGATTGAATATTTTTTTTATTGAATTTGTTTATGAATTATGTTTAGATTGTTTATGATTGTATATATGAAGATTAGATATTATTTTTTGATATTGGTGTAGAGTGGTTTTGTGGATATTTTTTATTTATATAGAATTTAGTTGAATTATTTTATTTATGTATATTTGGTTTTGATAGATTTTTATTGGATTTTAATATTTATTTAAGAGATGTTATTGTTTGTGGAGAGATTTGGGTGTTTGATTTGATTTTTGGAATTATATGATTTTTGAATGATTTTTTGTATTTGTTTTGTAATTTTTTTAGATATTGAGTAGTTTTTTGTTAGATATTTTTTTTGATTGCTAATAGAGATTTTAGAGTAGATTAGCTAGAGTATGTGAGGTATAGTATAGGGTTAATCTTATTTTGAGCTGTTGATATTTTAGCTTTATTTTTATATGAATTTATAGAGTAATGGATTTTTTTTTAGTAGAGATTTTTAATGATTATGGAGAATTTTATATTGTTTAATGGATAGAGGTTTAGTGCTAATTTTGGCGGCTATTGAGATTTATGGGATTTTTATGTATTTAGGTATCTAAAGTGGTAGGATATATTTGCTGATATTGTGATTGTGTCTACTGCTGATGTTTTTGATTATATGTAGATATTTTTGGAAATATTTTTGTATATTATTGCTTGAATATTTTTGTCTAGAATTAGTTATATATGATGAGTTTTTAATAGTATAGAATTTTTGAATGAGAAAATTTGCTAGCTTGTATAGTGTTATATTTTTTGTTTTTGATATTTTTGATGTTTTTTTGTTAGTTTGGATAAGATGGTATTATTTGTTTTATTTTATGGTTTGAAGTTTTTGAGCTCGTTTTTGAAATTATGAATTTCTTTGAATTTTGTGAAAATGATTTTATTTATGTTGTAGATGATTTTTCTAAGGTTTAGGTTCTGTATTTGGATCTGAATAGTTTTTTTAGGTATGTATGATATTATTGTATATGATTGAAGAGGTGATTTGAGTGGGATTTTTTGAGTTTGATTGTAATGTGTCTAATTTTTTTTTTTATATTCATCTCTACTAGGTAATGTGTATATATTGATTTTTTCGGATTTTTATAGTTAGGCTAGCAGAGAGTCTTTTTCTTTTATTCTACTTATGTCCTTTATTTCTTGCTTTTATTTTTTTGTTTTAGAGAGTCGAGTTGATTTTTGTCTGAGATGAGCTGCTGCTTTTCCTCTTCTGGCCGATTTTTCTTTTCTTCCTTTTTGGACGTATTTACATTATGAATATCAGAGGAGATCTTTCCTATGAGTTATAATATTGATTATTTGGTTGACATATTGTAATTCTTTTTTGTTAGTCGTTTTTTAATTTTTCTAAGTCTTTTACTCTGACCGTGGGATTTTGACGAAAAATAGGGTGATATTTTAGAGATCTTTTTACTCAATTCACCCAATGGTTACCATTTTTACAATCCACAACGTACCCCCAAACAAATTTTAGGGGGTCATTTTTATATGTTTATTGTAATACAGTCTTGTTTATACTCATATTAAACAGACCTGTGCACTGCCCCCCCCCCCGGGTTTAAACGGGGGGGGGCACGGGGGGCAACTTTTTTGAAACGGGGGGGCAAGCAGGGGAAAAAAGAGAAAAAAAGAAGGAAAGAAAGAAAAAAAGGGACAAAAAAGCGAAAATAAGGTAAAATAAGTCTGAAATGGCTTAAAATACATCGAAAATACATTGAAAAGGCTAAAAACTGCAAAAATTGCGATGATGCGTCATCATAGGTCAAAAGTGACGTCATAATTTTGGGGTACTTTTTCATTTTTTGGCGGGGGGGGGCGAATCCTCCAATAAAACGGGGGGTATTTTCAGACCGTGCACAGGTCTGTATTAAAGCTTTCGACACGTTGATCTAAAAAATGTGAATTTCAACTCGATTCACCCAATGGTAACTATTGAGTTACCATTTTTACAACCCGCAATGTACCCCCTTCCTTAAAAATTTTGGCCTTCCACCCGGGGGTGGACACCCCTTAGTGGACCTGACCAAAAACACCTATGACCCCTTTTAACCTCTCTTTCCGGGTACCCCACCCAGGTAGGTTACTCCTAACAAATTATATATTTTTGAGCTCAGGAAAGTATGGGCAATCTGCACAAAAATTTTTAGACGTAAGGAGCCATATGGTAAAAAGTTAGAAATTTGGCTGAAAAAAATTGCCCCTAAATTTGGGGGGTTTTGAGGCTCACTCCCCAAAATTTTTGAAAAAATTTTTTTTTGGAGGTAGCCAAAAGTACAAGGACCTTAACGCGAGATATTTCTATTATTGATCTCGGCGCGTTCAAAAGTTATAAGAGCTCAAACAAAAATTTTGTCAAAATTTTCCCAGTATCGCTGAAAAAAACAGAGAATAGTCGAGCAATTTTTTTATTAGGGTGTTCTTTTTTTGGAAAAACGCTGTGAACAAATTAAGGCGCGTTTTCCTAAAAAACACCTTAAAATTAGTTAAAATATAATAAAAACTTCTAAATCGGTGTTTAACTTTAAAAACATATAAAAACGATTTTTAAAATTAATTACTTGTCGTATAATGTATTTTACAAAAATTTATTATTACGACAAAAAAGTTAAAAAAAACACCAAAAAAACTTTTTTAATTAAAAAAATTCATCACTGTTTTTATTTATTTATATGTTTGATCGGTTTTGTTAAAATAATTCCCGAGTTAAAAAAATTCTTAGCCAAGAAAATGTTATGTTTTTTTATCAAGATTTCAATTTTTTTTCTTATTATTAAATGGTTAAAATTTTCATAAAATCACTAAACTGCGAAAAATATTTTTCCAAACTGTTTACTTAAGGTGAAAAAATCCGTAGATTTAATAAAAATATTTTTTGTAGCTCTAAAAATGACTAAAAATTACAATTATAGATAAAAAAGTGGAAATAATATATTTCAAACTTTTTTCCTCCTTATGTAAAAATTTTAATAAATGACATAATTATTGCAAAAATAGCTTTTCTGGGGTAAAAAGTGTAGATTCCATTAAAACTGAAACATTAACTCTAAAAATCCAGGAAAAAGCCTAAACTATTAAATTATCACAAAAACACTTTTTATCAAATTTGAAAAAACGAAAACCTTTTTGTATGTGTTAACCAAAAGATCATAAAGTTTAAAGTAGTTGTATTTGTATAGGTGGAAAAAAGTTTTAAAGAGCTTAAAAATCTTTTTTTTTTAATTAAAATAGCTTAAAAATTAATGGTTTCGGTTTTTTTGGAGAAAAAAGTATTTTGTGTTTTTTAAGGAAAAAGTGACCGAAAAAAACACCTTTTTTTCTAATTTTCTCATTTTAGGATATGTTTATAGAAAAAATGCATATCAAAAGCTGAAAAAGCGCCCCAGAAAAATTGTAGACCTGTTTTGAATCAGCTAAAGCTAAAGGCTTTAATAAATTTTTTTTTTGGAAAGGGGTGCCAAAAAGTGTTTTTTTTAGTTAACTTACCTATAACTAAATTTCGACCACTGATAAAATATTCTTCTTGCGAAAAATTTCTTAAAAAAGTCTATTAGCATATTTAATCAGTCTGCATGCATACCATTACATTGAAAATATCCCAAACACTGCCCTAATGAAAAGAATTTATGAGCCATGTCGAAATTAGCTTTTCTAAAATTACTCTTCATGTTTGTTGTAATATTTAATAATTATTCTCTTGTAATTATTTTTTAATAATAATAATATGTTGTAGTAATAATATATTACAATTTTTATGTTGTAATGTGACGCAAGCAAAGTGGCTGGTATTACAAAACTACTACGACTGTGTTTGGGCCATGTTCATACGCTGTAAGCACTATTTATAGCTGAGCTGCGGTGCGGTTACTTGTTAATTGGCCAATCTCCTCAAAATTCTAAACCCGTTAAGTTACTCTCAAGTCAGCGTAAGCCTCTGTTTTAAGTAATTTGTCCAATAGAAATTGGACTAACACAGAGACACACAAAATACTGCTATCAAACCTGTGCACTGTCCCCCGGGTTTTATTGGGGGGGGGGGGGCTTCCAAAAAAGGGAATTCCAAAACTATAAAACGGGATTTACATTGGGTAACCACCCCCCTAGCTTCCGGCACCGTGCTCACCTATGCTTCTGATTATGCTGGTTAATTGGTGGGTAGTCATTAGGTGAGTACGCTCCCGACAGCTAGTGGAATGGTTACCCGATGTAAATCGCATTTTGAATTCTAGCAGAGGGGTCCCAGGGGGGGTTCGGACCCCCACTAGCTTTTTTGGGGGAAGGTTGACTCGGGGTGCAAAATTTTGAAATAAAGAGGAGGGTCAGATCCATGAGCCCGTAGAGAAATTGCTTCAAACCATAATAATTTTAATAATTGTTCTTTTTATAGGATAAAACTACAACTACATTTTATTCAATAAAAAGCGATATTTTGATATAAAAAGAGTGTAAAAACATGAATTTTTGTTAAAAAATTACGTTTTTTGAAAAAAATTCAGTATAACAACTTATATACCAAAAATTTTCTCAAGGTGGAAGGGAGGGGGGTCAAAGTTCAAATTCTAGAGGGAAATTTGGGAACAGGCCCATATGCGGGCAGCCTCCCCGATTTTGCAGGGGGGGGGGTGTCCCAAAATTTTTTAGGGTTATACCTCAAATATCGCATTTTTAGCGTTTTTACTGGGACCCCCCAAATTTTAGGGGGGGGGGTGTCCGGGGTACCAACAAATTTTAGTTAGGGGGGGGTGTCGGCTATAATCGGGATTTCGGGGGAGGGTGTAACCCCCCATCAGATTTTCGTCTAGGCGGGGCCCCAAAATTTCAAGGCTAGGGGGGAAGATCCCACCCTGCCACCCCCCTCTCGGCCTCTCACCTTCTCACTCGCAATTTAATAAAAAATAAAAATTATAAATTAAAACCCAAGCGCGGGTCGTTGTTTCAAATGGCCTATAAAACTAGCTAGCATAACCAAATAGAGTCCGCGGTCCTGTCAGGAAACAAAATTCCTCTCAGATTAGATAATACACTGACGCCGGAAGCGATTTTCTAACTCTTACTTACCATAAAGCAACCAGTATTTTCTTTTACAGACAGTTAATCCGTAAAGTCGATGACTGGGTGCCTATAGAAACAAACAAACAAACAAACAGATAATACACTTGAATTGTTTTTGCTTTTGAAGCTTGAAATACTGCAATTAATAAAACATCTATTTCCAAAATTGAGATGGCTTTGTAGTTAATTTAATTATTACAAAAAGTTTTTTGATTAAACCAAAAATTTACATATGAAAAACCTTAGTTACCCAAAAAATAATTTGAAACAATGGGAAAATTTCAAAAAAAAAACCTTCAAATTGTGTTAGAATTGTTGTTCGATCTCTGTATACTTTTTAAAAAAATGGCTAAAAATATTTATTTCATAACGAATTTTATTTTCGCGGTGGTACCGCCGACCTGAAATTTTGTTATGCTAAGTATGTCCTTCTATGCGCAGACCTGTGCACTGCCCTCGCCCGGGTTTTATTAGGGGGAACAATTCTAAAATGGGGAGCACGGGGCCAATATTTTAAAATGGCGGGGGCAAGGCAATAAAACGGGGAGGCAAGCAAGAGTGAAAGAAAAAAGAAGGAAAGGGCAAAAAAGCGAAATTTAAATAAAAAATAGGTCTAAAATGGCTTAAAATGCGTTGAAATAAGCTAAAAACTGCAAAAAATTTGCGATGATGGCGTCATAATAGACTGAAAATGGCGCCTTAATTTTTGAGCACTTTTTCATTTTTTAATGGGGGAGAGGGGCAAAAAAAATGAAAGATGAGCACAGCCACTAATATTCCGGGGGGTATTTCCAGACCGTGCACATATCTGATAGCGTGATTTGAAATACAGCAGCAAAATAAGCCACTGTCATTATAAATTCCGCATGACTTTGACTCATTCTGTACTTAAATGTGTGGTGTTTGAAATTTAAAATCAGTCACCACAGTCGCATATATTTATACGAATTGTGGCTCATTCTGGCGATATTTTTTAGATGTCTTCCTCAGCTGTCGGTAAAAGCCATCTACAGCAAAAACGCAGCCGCCGTAATTGGCGCGAGTCGCTCTTCGCACCAATCGTTGGAGGGGGATTTGCCACCGCGCCAATCACCGCCGGTCTCCGTCTGTTCGCCTCGGCCTCCGCCAATCACCGCCGAGGAAAAAGGGGGAGGAACGGCGACAGGAAGCTCCGCCCACCAGGAAGCCACGCCCCTCCTATTGTCGACAGAGGAAAGGGGAGAGACCACAACCCCTCCGCCCCCTGCGGAAACGACGACGGAAAACTTGGCGTCGGCCGCCTTGGCGGAATTTGACGATACCCTAGCCGCTCAGGAGTCGCTGGACGGAGAAGAAGAGGTGAATAACTGAATATTTATTATATCTTGATCCCTTTGACAAAATGAGTCGCGAAATCGCAATTTGTATATAATGTACGTCACTGTGGTGACCCTTCGGATTTTAAACAACACTCTGCATTAATTATAGATTGAGTCACAATCACGTGCATAGGTGAGCATAGTCCCGCGAGCTAGAAGGGGGGGGTTACCCCGGGTAAATAGCAATTTAAATTCTAGGAGGGCCTAGAATTTCTACCTAAAATTATCTCGGGGGGGAGGGGATCAGATTTCAAAGAGGGGTTATGGGTAAAAATTTCGGAAATTTGGTTGGAGGGGGGGGGCTAGATTTTCGTCTAAACTGAATGATTTTTGACTGACAATGTTTGAATGACTAATGTTTGAATGACTGACAATGTTTGAATGTTTGAATGACTAAACTGAATGATTTTTACTTGGAAACCAGCGAATTTATATACCCGTGGGATGCGTGGTTGTTTTGACTACAGGCAGAAAGTTTAGCAGACTGAAAGGAATGCGTATTTGACCTTTTGTTAAAGAAAAGTGTAAATTAAATAAGAAATAAATATTTTGCAAAGTTTAATTAAATGGGAAAACCCGGGAATTACACTACTAATTTTCAAAAAGCTAACTCGGAGTAACCACCCGTAACCCATCCCCCCACCCCATCCGCTTCCACGCCAACCAAGCCGTTAACCAAGCCCATCTATGTTACACCAGCACGAGCACATGTAAACTTGTGATTTTCCTAAACTCCAATATCATGCTCCGGAGCTCCGGCCTTTCGAAGTTCAGGGAGCTTTATAGAGCTCCGTCCCTTTAAGCTTATTTAAACTTAAAATAATTTTTAGTCATATGCTTTATTTAAGACTATTTCTATTGTTTTAAATAATTTTTAAAAAATTAACAAACAATCTTTATATGGCATCACTTATAAATTATTTACGGGAATCGCAAAAAACGGAGCTCCGTTCGGAGGTTCTAAGAAACGGAGCTCCGGAAAACATCGCTACTGTGCACCCTGTCTACCACTACCGCCAGTAGGCAGACCTGTGCACGGTCTGAAAATGCCCCCCACCCCGTTTTATTGGAGGATTTGCCCCCCCCCCTATTCTTTCCCTCGCCGCCAACAAATGAAACAGTTCCCTACAAATATGACGCCATTTTTGACCTATGATGACGCCATCATCGTGAATTTTTTGCAGTTTTTAGCCTATTTCAATGTATTTTAAGCCATTTTAGACCTATTTTTACCTTATTTTCGCTTTTTTGTCCCTTTTTCCCTTTTCCCTTCTTTTTTTTCTTTTTTTCTCCTTTTTTTCTCTTTTTTTTTCTTTCCCCCCTGCTTGCCCTCCCCCGTTTTATTGGCCCCCGTTTCAAAAAAGTTGCCCCTCCCGTTCCCCCACCCCGTTTTGAAATTGCCCCCCCCCCCGTTTTAACCCCCGGGGGGGGGGGCAGTGCACAGGTCTGAGTAGGTACCGTTGTTTTGTTTTGCAGGAAGAAGACGTTGAGAACTATGCATTGGCGACTGCTGGGCAGTCTCAAAGCAGCCCGACCGCCAACAACTGCGGCGCAGAGCGCCCCGCCCACAACGCCGCCCATCTCCTACGCGCCCACCAAACAGTGACGCAGAAAAAGAAGGAACTAGGGACGGACTCGGGCGCCAACAACAACAACAATCTAGATCCGCCATTGGTGGATTTGGCATCGAAGGACAACGACCGCCCGGCCAATGGGGAGCGAGAACGAGAGGATTTGCAACTGGACGAAATTGGAACTAGAGTAAGATTTATTCAGCTTTTTTTTTAAGATTTTAATTTATTTAAAGCTATTTTATGGTAGTTTTTTGGTGGTTACCTTTTCCAGATTTTTTTTAAACTAAAAAATAGTTGCTAAAGTTATAAAATAGCACAAAATAAATCTTAAAATAACTGTTTTCAGCCTCCCACAATTTTTGTCACAACCCTTCTTTTTCAATATTTGAACCTTTATTTTCCCTTGTTCCTGTTAGTTTTTAGGATTACAACCCCACGCAATTCTCTCACCCAATAAAATACGTGTTCTATGTAATTTTTATAAGACTATATAGATTTTTTTCTAGGGGGGGGTGGGTTTAAAATTTTTAGGTTTAGGAGGATGAACCCCATCGTACCACCATATATCGCTAAGTTGGTCCGGAATGGGGAGGGTAAAACCCCAAATTAGGGGGTGGGGTTAAAATCCGAGAAAAAACATTTTACCCATATCGTTTTTTTTTTCTGGAATGCATTTTATATTGCTTAAGACATTCATTTTGACCTTAAAACTTAAGTTTGGAGACAGTTAGAAATCATTATAAAGACATTTTTTTCTTCATTTTTCCGAAATTGGGGGGTTAACCTTTTCTTTCCCCCTCAACTTCTGAGTGAGGGGGGGTTAAACCCCCCATCTCAGAATTTGGGGGGTTAACCCTCCCCCCGTGCTCATGTATGCCTACCAACCCCTCCCACATGCTCACCTATATATCCTACCAAAAATCACGATTACTGCCGAACCCCCCCCCCGGGCCCCTATAATTTGGGGGTACCCCTGACACCTTAAAATTTGGTGGGTCTTCTCCATACTAAAAACACTAAAAATGGGGTATTTGAGGTATACCCCAAAAAAATTGGTTTGACCTCCCGACACTTCCGATCCCCCCCCCCCTTTTCCCAAATTTCGGGGGTCGGGTATACCCCTCCCCCCGAAATCCGGGAGGCTGCCTACCTATGAACTCCTCACCCCCTTCCCTCCTGCTCTCATATGTATGTGGCATGTGCTGTGACCATTAGTAAGCAGGAGGTGGGGCGGGGGGGGTTGTTGTTGAGGGATTATAGTGGCGAAACCCCCTCCCCTTTAAAATTGGGTGGTACCCCGGACATCATACCACATTTACAGTTTGGCGTTTTAAAGTATTAAAAAAACGGGAAAAGTGGAGTTTTGTTTAGGGTCTGAGAAATACAATACCACCCTTCCCCTCCCACCTTCAAAAAAACTCCGAAAGGCTTCCCACCTATGAAAGTGAATGTGACACATGTTTGTTGCTATATTATATTGTTGCAATATTGTGTTGTGTTTTTTTTGTTTAAAAACTTTTGTTTTAAGAATGAGGAACGATCGGAAGTGTATGAAATAGCTTCTAGAGGAGCAAACACTAGTAGAAACAGGCCTAGAACCTCGACCGTACAGGTATAAAATTAGTATTTTTATCAGTTCAAATTTGCAGATCTGTACACTGCCCCCGGGGTTTTATTGGGGGGGGGGGCAATTCCAAAACGGTGGGGCAGGGGGAGGCAACTTTTTGAAACGGGGGGGCAAGCAGAGGAGAAAGATAAAAAAGGAAAAAAGGGGGGAAAAGGGACAAAAAAAGGCGAAATTAAGGTAAAAATAGGCCTAAAATGGCTTAAAATGCATTGAAATAAGCTAAAAACTGCACAAATTTTTCGATGATGGCGTCATAATAGGTCAAAAATAGCGCCATAATTTCGGGTACTTTTTTCATTTTTGTGCGGGGGAAATTGATTTTAGCGTTTTTAGTATTGGGATCCCTTAAAATTTAAGGGTCCATGTGTGTGTCTGACCTCAAGGGTGCCCTTTTTGAGGGAGTGTCGGTAGTTTCAAAATTTTTTTAAGAGGAGTATAATCTCCAGCCCTCCTGCCCACTAAGTTTGTAATGTAAACGATTGTTTGGAATGCTTGTTTTGTACTTCAGACCTCTTGGCTGATTCCTCCCCTCAGGTTTTAAATTTGTTAATCCATGGTCGACCCCTCTTCCTAAAAAGCTAGGGAGTGCGTGTTCAGAACCCCAGGACCCCCTTCCCCTCTTAGAATTCAAAGTGCCATTTACACGAATAACCACAAATTTTCTTCTGAAAACGTACTCACGCAGGGTGGGTGGTTTTTTACCATGTGGGGATTATTTATATCTTAGCCTAAAAATTTCGGCGCTGTGCTCCCTCTTTTCCCATAAGATTCAACCGATTAGCTTTATTTTGATGAATTTGATGAAATGAATTTTTTGATTTGGGACCAGAGGGCCTCTGGGCGAACACAACAGTGGTTGCTGATCTCTTCCGAGAGTGGGAAGAAGGGGTGAGCAAGCAACGAACGTGCAGGACGGACAAGACCAGGGCTAAAGAAAGCTCTGTTGTTGGTAAACGACAACAAGTGGAGTTTTTTTGTTGTCTTCTATGTCAGATGATTTTTATTTTCTAGGATCTTAAAGATTTTTATTTTCTAGGATTTTTATTGCTCCGGCGGTCTTAAGATAGGTTTACTGGAGCGCAGAGAATCTACCGGAACTCCGCCGCAGAGTTCCACTGGCCCTCACAGTCGAAGGTATGTAAAACAATATTTGGTTGGGTTGCTTTGCTTGCATGATTGCTCATGAATAAGCAGTGGAATATTATGGCTAAGTTTGCACGGCTTGGGCGGTGTCATATCATAGGTGAGCATGAGAGTATGGTGCGGTCCACCCTCCTAACCTGGAATTTTTGGATTCCTTCCTAGAAAAAAATCTAGGCCCGCCTCCCCCGAAATTTTTTTTGACACCCTACCCCCTTCTAGATTTTAAATCGACCATTCATTCCTCCTTACCAGTCAAATTTTAAGTATAAGTTTAGGCCAAAATGTACTGTCACAAAATACGTTTTCGTAGTTAAAAAACCGGTACTTTTGTACTCTTTTTATACACAGAAAATTTATTTTGGTGTATAAAATTCCATATTACTGTTAAAAAATTTAAATCAGTAATTTAAAGTATACGTAACTTTGTTAAAAAACCCGGCCTCTTAGCTTCACGGTCCAGGCTCACATATGGGTAGGGTTGAGGCCATAGGTGGGCAGCCTCTCAGATTTAGGGGGGTATACCCGAAATAAATTAAATTAAAAAATTTTGAGACAATACCCGAATTAAATTGTCTCAATTTTTTTTTTAAATTTGAGGTTAAGATGAATGTTTTAAACAGTAAAAAGCTCAAGAATGCAATAAAAGGAGCTTTTTGACCTAAAATTAGCATTTTTAACCTATTTTTTTAAATAGAAAAACTATATGGGTATTTTAATCCCCCCTAATTTAAGGTTTAACCCCCCCACTCCGGACCAACTTGCCCATGTATGGTACCATACCAAACCAAACCAACCACCTGGACATGGTTGCTGGATCTTTTCTTTTATAGTTAAATGAGTCCAGCTTGGCATGGCTAAAGTGATTGTTAGTGTACGTCGGCATCGCATGCAAGTTTTTCATCTAGCAAACCAGTAGACAAATGCAGCTCCATAATAGTGTGTGGAGTATGTAGCACTGGTCTTGCAGAAACACCTTTGCTGCTCATGTACGACGTTGAATGTAAGATCAAAACAGGCGGCGACTTAAATCCTTTTGCGAAGACCTAGGAATGGGTGAACACGGCACGCAGTGAAGATTGTAGCGCTACAGTAAAGGTTGTCAACATCGTTATTGATGTTAGACGGTGAGTTTCCAATCATGGGAGTAAAATTTTTTTGCACCTCCTGGCTTGTCTTAGCTTCTGTCCTTTGCAGGATCTGCATACGGGAGATAAGTTTTAGGTAAGGCAACAACAACAACTCATTTTAAATTTAAAACAGGACCCTATTACCATAAGTGGACAGTCTCTCGGATTTTGGAGGGTATACCCGACCCTCCAAATTTGGGGAGGTGTTCCAAAAATTTTTTTGGGGTATACACCAAATACCCCATTTTTAGCGTTTTTAGTACTTGGATCCCCCAAATTTTAGGGGGTATCCGGGATACCCCCAAATTTTAAATGGGGGTGTCCATAGATGTTTTTGGGGGGACAAAGGGGTGCACCCCCCCTAGAGCCAAAATTTTGGTCCCTCCTGGAAAAAATCCAGGGGGCCCCCCAAGCTCGAGAGCCGTCCGACCTACCCCCCCCCCCTGGAAGGCTGGACCCCCCTCCCTCCCCTCCCAACCATTTTGGATGTATATTTTTTTATTTACTGTCAAAACCACAGGTTTTTAGTTAAAAACAGTGTTTAAATACACTTTTTAGGCCTAAATAGGCTGTTTTAATACATAAAATTCAATATTAGACCTAAAAACACTTAAATTATTGAGTTTAAAAAATTTTGCTGAAAAATTGGGACCCCCCCTGACCCCCCCCCCCCCTAAATTTGAAATCTCGCACCCGGGGTCGACCCCCTCTAAAAAGCCAGGGGGTCCGGACCCCCCTGGACTCCCCCCCTAAAAAATTTTGGCCTTCCACCCGGGGGTGGACCCCCCCCCCCTAGCGGACCCGACCAAAAACATCTATGGGGGTGTCGGCTATAGTTGGTATTTTTGGGGAGTATAATCCCCAACCCCCCTTCCTGTCCACCTATGCTATTAACTACAGAATGAGTCTCATTCGCTACTCATGTACGATGTTAAATGTAAGATCAAAAACAGGCGGCGACTTAACATCCTTTAGCTAAGACCTCGGAATGGGTGAATACTGCGCGCAGTATCTAAGAATTCTAGCGGTAAAGATTGCCAACATCGTTATCAATGCTGGAAGAAAAGTCTCAACCATTGGGGTGTAATTTTTTCGCACCCCCTGGCTTGTTTTAGCGCCTGCTATTTGTATAATCTGCATAAGGGAGATAAGTTTCAGGTAATGCAACAACAACAACAACAACGTGTTTTTATATTGACTGCGGCTCTTTTCGCTGTAGTGAATGTGTTTTTTGTATTCTATTTTTTGTAGAAGCACTTTCGACGCAGACGATGGGGATTTGGAAGCGGGAGAAAATGTAGATTTGATCGCCCAAGTAGAGGAGAGCGCCATCGTAGCTCCCGGAAATGCGCCGCTCGCTCAGCAGTACCAGGTATTGCCATATATATTTTTGTTACCATGACAAGATGTGTCGCATTTGTTATAAAATACTCGTAAATGTGACTTTTTCTGTTTTAACACAATTAATAATGGGTCAGAGACACGTTGATTTTATACTAATTGTGACCATACATAAGCATGGACCGGCAAGTTAAATGGATACCTCGGGTAGCTAAATGGCCTTTTTAAAGTTAGGAAGGGGGGTCCCCCCAACTTTTCATAGGAGGTGGTCTTTTTTAGAGGTAGACAAAAGTACTGTTTTTCGCACTACAAAAACGTGTTTGTTACAGTAAATTTTGACCAAAATTTGGCTCGGAAGGGAGGGGGGTAGGGTGTCAAAATAGAAAAAAACTTGGGGGACGAGGGTTCCAGATTTTTTTTGGAGGGAGGTCTGAACTTTCAAAACTAGGGAGTGGACCCTAACCCCACTCCTCCTATGCTCATTTATAATTGTGACTCTTTATGCAGTAGTTTTTTTGGGTCGAAGACGCAAGTAGGAGTCAACCCCTGGGTAGAGAAAAAATTTCCTGCTGACAGTCTAGGAAGCTCCGGATACGCTAAAAGCGGTCTTTATACGCTAAAAGCCCCCTCATTTACCGCCAAAAAACCGCGTAATTTTTTAGTTTTTTGACTTCCTTTTAAAATTATTAATTTGTGAAATCCGAGTTTTGGAGGCTGAATATTCAGGGTGTAGAATAAGAAAAACACAGCGAAAAACTATAAGTGTCACGTTACAGCCCTTGTGTTTGTATAAAATATTTTTCTCAAGTAAACAAAAAAAATCTGATTATAAAAAATGCTGACGAACTTATCACAGGTCCTTCTCATTCTCAGTGTTTTTATTAATTTTTTATGCAAACGCCTTAGATAGATTACAAATTCTTTAAATAGTTGTTTTTTTGTAAAAAAATGTTAAAAGGATGCTTTAATTGAGGGTTTGTTTTTGAGTGCTTCGTACTGTGCTATTTTTGAGTTCCCATACCCCCCCACCCGTTGAAGCTTCGCGTCGCCTAACGCTGCAGAGCGATTGCGGCGCTTCGCGCACCATCGTACTTTATGGATCTCTTTTTTTTCTTCTTTTTACCCTTGTGGCAGAGATTCTTGCTTCAAATAAGTCCTTTTTCAAATGAGATTATGGATCTCTTCCTCCTCTAAATCAAATCCTGGCTTCGCCAGTCATATTACCAGTTTTTTATTTAGGTGTCCCTAGTAGCTTGTTTTTCCCATTCCAAATACACTTTTGGCTACGTCATTGACACTACCAACTCAAAACTGTCAACATATTTAGGCCTCCTTGTCCCAGTTGAGCGTCCAACAGCACATCCAAGAGATCGGGGACCTTATACACGCCCAGCGGGGCGCAGTGGCCGCCCAGCACGACCTGAGCGCCCGCGGACACGCAGCGGCGGCCCAACAGCAGCATTACGTACAGAACGCGGCGGCCGTGGCGCGCCACCACGCCATCGGCCCACCCGGCCCCGCCGCCGCTATGCCACTCGGAGCAGCAGCCAACGGAGGTCAGTGAATTGTGCGTCAAGTTTGACATGTATTATTTAGATTAGTAATGTTCCCCGGAGCTCCAGAGCAGAGCTCCCCTTTTAGAGGCTCCGAACTCCAAAGCAACCCCCGAAGCTTTGAAACTCCGCCCTATTTTCAATCTAATTTTAAATGAATAGTAGAGTAACTTTGAACGTATTTTAAGCTTAAAAACATTCATTTAAAGGGGGGAGCTTCGGACCTCTTTTGCTTTAACTGCTTTAATTCTAAAAATATATTGCGTTTTTTTTCCCTAAAAATTTTTGGCAACTTAACCAGTTAACAAGTTTTAATCTTTTAAGCCTTGTGATAAAGATTTCTGGTAAGCTAAGAAACGTCAAAGTTTAAAAAAAATTATTTTATATTATTTATTTTTCAGGTTTTTTTTGAATATTAAGAATATCCCCATCCAAAATGCTCGCCTCGTGTAATGTATGTAGCGTTTAAAGTATTTATTTAAAGCCAAAAGTGTAAATTAAATTGATTACATTACCTTAGCTTGTTCGTAATGTGTAAAGTTTGTTCGTGATAATTGATCAAATTGGTTTAGGGAATAATAACAACGGTATAGGCGGGGCTTTGGTACACAATTGGCAGGCGACCAAGCACAGTCTGAAAGAGCGCTTTTCATTTATGTTCTGCAATGAAATACTTTCGGATGTCCATTTTATTGTAGGGAGAGGCGACCAGAGACAGGTAAATTTAGAATTTATTAATTCTGAAAACAAGATCACATCTATATATCAATAAAAAACTTAAGTATACAGGGCCAGAAAACGACAAGATTTTGTTTATTTGATTTAATTTTTTGGGCATTCTCTGTAATGATCTAAATCGAGTCAAAATGAGAAATTAAATAAAATCCGTTTAAAACTATAGCGATTGATATTTTTAAGTAATTAATTAAACCTCAATAATTAGTAAACTAAACGCCACCACTTTCCGCAATGCTCTAAATGCTCACAAAATGCAATCACTTTTATACTTGGTGACTGTATTTGGAACCAACCATAAAAAAATGATAAAAAAGTTGTATTAATAGGTAATTTATCAATATTTATTAGTTGGTTATGATAATGATTCGTTTTTTAATAATATGATTCGATTTTGAATCTTTTTTTTGTAAATGAGGAGGAGCAATATTTAACTGCTCTGCTGCCACAAGTTTTTCATTCAGCATTTTTTTTGGGTTGTTTGTTTAAATTCCTTGCCATTACTCTATGTCTAGAAACTTACAGCCTCAGTAAGACACTATTCCTATGTTTAATGCTGGTACTTAAGTCCATATCCAAAAGGTGAGGTAGAAGTAATTTCTGCCACGTTGCTTAGTGTGGAAGCTTACAGCCTCAGTAAGACACCATCTAGCCGATGTGCGGGACCATGGACCCCTATACTCCTGGACAGTCGGCGTTTTGAGAGGGGTGTGCAACAGATACATCACTGACAGATTCTACATTTGCTCAAATCCGCAATTTTCGGGCTAAAACTTTTTTTAAATAATTTTTTTCATAAAATAAGTTGGTTTTGATTGTATCAATGTATTTTTTAAATACTTTTTTTAAAAATTTTATAGCATAATAAAATTTGGCCCAGTACTAAAATTTACAATTTTTAGGCGTTTTTTAAACCAAACATTAACACAAATGATAAAATATTTTAACCCTTTATTTACAGATATAGTGCTAAATTACTTAGCAAAAAAATGGAAATTGGTAGTAG
Organism: Microlaimidae sp. YZB2_3; assembly: GCA_030248175.1. NCBI lineage: Eukaryota > Metazoa > Nematoda > Chromadorea > Desmodorida > Microlaimidae > Microlaimidae sp. YZB2_3. The sequence goes on along the minus strand of JASAMX010010730.1, from coordinate 87,610 downwards.
TATTATGTTACTATGAACAATCGTTAAAAAAAGATTATACTATAATAGTCATTAAAAAGATTAACCTTCAAGTTTTTAAATGTTAATAAATATTTTTATAGTAAAGCTAGAAGAATATTTACTATCAAATTAATCAACTAATTAGTTACTACTAAATAAATTTAAAAAATTAACATTCTTACAGCAATATTAGGTTATATAAGGTAATAAGTTTTCAATACATCAATTTTTGTTCAAAATTCTTTTTATTTCATTACCATTTATTAAATAGTAAACATTATATTGCAAACAATTCGCCCAATCGGGTTCACTGGTCTCTAATTATCTAGTGATGTGCCCCGGAGCTTCAAGCTCTGGAGATCCGGAGTGGAGCTGTTCTTTTAGGAGCTCTAGAGCAACCTCCAAGCACCAGAGCTCCGGAGCTCCGCCATATTTTTTCCGCACTAATATTGCTTAATAAATGTAATATTTTTTTAGTTTATTTAGTAGTAACTAATCAGTTATTTATTATTCTTCTAGCTTTATTATAAAAATATTTATTCGCACAAAAGTTTGAGGGATGTTCCATTTTTAATGACTATAGTATAATTTTTCGTTAATTATTGTCTATAGTAAACATAACACTACTACCAATTTTCATTTTTTTGCTTAGTAATTTAGCGCTATACGTGGAAATTAAGTGATAAAAATATTTCTTTACTTGTTTTAATATTTTGTGAAAAAAAGCAAAAAATGTGAAATTTTAGTACTGAATGGAATTTTATTATGCTATAAAATTTTCAAAAAAACTATAAAAAAAACTATGTTTAAACTGTAAAAAACATTGATACATTTAAAATCACCTAGTTGTATGAAAAAAATTATATTCAAAAAGTTTTAAGCCCGAAAATTAAAGATTTGAGCACATATAGAATTTGTCAGTGATGTATCTGTTGCACACCCAGAGATCCATTCCAAGGAAACGCCGACTGTCCAGGAGTATAGGGATCCATGGCGGGACTCAACCTCAACCCAGAGTTCAGTTTAAGGTGGCTGGGTTGGGTGGCTATAGATGCGGCCTTTCCGGAAACTTTTGCATCTATCGATTCAGTTGTGGTAGTTCTCTGCTCATCTGAATAATCTGCCCCATATGTTAACTTGTTGATGTATGGATAATTATGGCAGTGCCATAAGTGTCTCTTTATATCTGTTTTTATGCTATTTTATTGTTAGTAAAATATAACTAGTCAAGTATGGCACTGTCAATTATGTACCTGAACAGTGTGAACGGATGCTAAAAAGGTATGGCAGAAGCATTATTACCATTACAATTACCAAGCCTATAGGCGATTGTACGCGTTCAATGTTTTATTGATCCAACTATTTGAAACCTAAAATCAAGGTTTTAAAAAACAGTAAAGCTAAATGTATGCCTACTACTTGATAAAGAACATATCGGAAAAAAACATATGAAAAACATAACAAAACGTATCGGCTTTAAACACTTGTTGGGCCTTTTCAAAAGATCAAAATCTCGTGAATCAGCGAAAACTTTAATCAAAAAATTTTCACAGTGTTTTAGGGTTTGATTTTTGTTTTGAAATACTTAAACTTTATTGAAATTAAAAAAACTTTTTGTTTCAATAAAAGATTTATTAAATAATAAAAAAAAAAATTTGGTGAAAAAATGTCTTGGGGGCTTTAATTTTTTTGTTTTGGAAAACTTAAACATTATTAAAGATAATGATATTATTGTAAAGTAAAATCTTGGAATGATTTTTAATAGTTTTCAATGCAAAACCTTAAGTTTTTAATGGCATACCAAACTTGTGCACTGCCCCCCCCCCCCTGCTTCCCCCCTGGAGGTTTTTTTTGGGTGGGTAATTTTTTTGAAACGGTGGGGAAATAAAACGGGGAGTAAGCATGGGAGAAAAAGAAAAGAAATTTCATGATGATGGCGTCATTAAAGGGCAAAAATGGCTCCATAATTTTTCAAACAGCACCCTGTTGTAACTATAGAATCTTTTATAGTCACGCGTGTTTTTACAATGATTTTTGACTTATTTTTCAGGGGTGACTGGTGATATCGTCGAAACTGACATAAAAAGTAACAATCAGTTTTAAATCAACGTGACTGTGTGTGACTTAGGTTTACAGTATTTGTGTTGTAAAAGATAAAAAGAGTCACAGTTATCAATACTTTATGACACTTCTGCCGACTCATTTTGTGTTACTTTTAGCGAATCCCGGCGCACTAGTCTGCGTGAAGAGTCACACACAAATCAGTTTAAAATACACGTGACTGTGATTTAGTAGGTTTGCAGTATCTGACTGTTAAATAAAAGATGAAAAGAGTCACAGTTACAAACATAGGTGGGCAGTAAGCAGCTTCTCGGATTTTGCGGGGTACCTCATATACCCCATTTTTAGAGTTTTTAGTACTGTGACCCCCAAATTTTAGGGCAGGTATCCGGGTACTCCTAAATTTTAATGGAGGGTGTCGGAAGTGATCGGGATTTTGGGGGGTATAACCCCCATCCTGCATATTTATGGTTACTCAGACCTGTGCACGGTCTGGAAATGCCCACCCCCGTTTTATTAGGGGATTTTCCCCCGCCCAAAACTGAAAAAGTACCCAAACATTATGATTCCAAAACCTATTATGAGTTATGACGCCATCATCAGGTCTGGTATTTAAACGAGTATTTTAAAAAGTCACAGTTACAAGTATTTTATAAAGCTTTCAACTCATTATGTATTATTTTTCAGCGAATCCCGGCGCACAAGTTCGTGTTGAGCGTGGGCTCTGCTGTGTTCGACGCCATGTTCAATGGGGCCATGGCCGCCGCCCATCAGAGCCAAGAGGACCAGGAGGACGAGATGATTGACCTGCCAGACGTCGAGCCGGCCGCCTTCCTTGCCCTACTAAAGTTCCTATACTCGGACGACGTCCAAATAGGCCCGGAGAGCGTGATGACCACCCTTTATACAGGTAAATCAATTGTAAACATCACTTGTTGTTTTCCTAAAGGTCTCCCAGGACGAACAGTTTTCTTGGCTGGAATTTCCCTACTCGGACGACGTCCTGCAGTTCCCAATTTTCTATTGATTTTATTTTGGTTTCTGACAGTAGCCGGAGCAAAGTTAGGTCAGGGTAGACCTGGCTGATCTGGGTTAGTGGTGGAATTCCGGTGGGTGGGTTCTTAGAAGATTGGCTGGAGTTGTTTGATGATTTAATTTGTGAAGTAGGTGTGAATATTGTTGTTAATTTGTTTTCCTGTTAAACCAGGGTGATAGAGCTGTCGGCGATTGGGGCGTATTTTGCCTGTAAAGTGTGTTTCATTGATTTTGGTCTTTTTGTTGTTTTCTGTGATTTATTTGCTGGGGTAGTTTTATTGTTTGGTTTTTGTTAAAAATTGGGTGTATAGAAGCAAGCAGTCTGGTTTTTGTGTCGTGAGCGGTGTTTTGGGCTGGTGCTGTAGAAATTGTGTATGTTGGTTTAGAAGGCGCAGTGGAGGTGGAAGTGACATTGCTTGCTATTGCACTGATTACAGTTTATGCATTGGAAAGTTGAGGTGTAATCTTTGAAATTCTTTAATCCAGAACATTTTGAATGAAGCCAAAGAGAACATTTGTTACACTGAACGCTGTTTCTGTTTATAGTTTTTGGACACACAGGAAAATGAAAGAGTTTTTTGGTCCCGGGTTGGGATGTACGTCTTCGGCTAGAGTCAATAAGTTTTTAAGCAGCCTGGCTAATGAGCTAGGCTGCATTTTCCCAAAAAAAGGGCGACCAATAGTTCGTAGCTAGTAACCAATAGTTTTTTACCCCTGATCCCCCAAAATTTGCAATCTAACCCCCTCCCCCCACGAGAAAATTTTAAGTATTATTTTTATCCTAAATTTTCTTCCAAAACGAGAATATTTAATAAAAAATGTTGTTTTTACACCTGAACCGATTTTCAGTGTTTATTATACGTTTTGTCCTTCATATCGTTCTACCTTTGTTTACTACCCCATTTAAAAAAAACATATGTCACATGCTGCCCCTTTTTTTCGAATTGTTGATGTCGCATTATTTTTTGCAAATTGTAGCTCCTTTTGCCACAGTAATGACGTTACCTATGCCGTTTCAACTTATTTTTGTGTACTGACATTTTTTGTGTGTAACTATTTTTTTTGTGTTCAGCAAAGAAATACGCGGTACCGGCGCTGGAGAACGCCTGTGTGGATTTCCTAAAGCGAAATTTAAACGCAGAGAACTCCTTCATGCTTCTAACCCAAGCTCGCCTCTTTGACGAGCCCCAACTGGCCGCCTTGTGTCTGGAAATGATCGACAAACACACGGCGGAAGCCATCAACGCCGAAGGTAAAAGTATTTATTATTGTTTTGTATTTTTGTTTCTTTGTTTGTACATCTTCCGTGGCAAAAGAGCACAGGTTGTCCCAATAGTTTTTTCTTGTGCATTACCAGAGGTAGGGGGTCTTGGAGCGGCTTTGACGCAGCGACACTGCCCAGATCCAGCAATGGAAATGGTCAACAGCTCTACCAGGCAAGGCATCTAGGCGCAATAGCAAAGCCAAAGCAAAGCAATCCTCAAAGCCCTAGCTGGGACCAGCTGGGGACAACAAAAAAAAACAATAGTAGCTCATACAAAGCTATAGGGCGACCCATCCTCAACTATGGAACACCAATATGGTCACCAAATCTCTCTAAATCCGATTATCAGAAACTCCAATCAACACAAAATTCAGCCCTCGGGATAGCAACTGGCTGCCACAAAATGGCTTCACTAAATTATATTCATCAAGAAACAAAAGTAATACCAATCGGAAACCACACACTCCCTCCTGGCAACACAATTTGTCGCCAAGACTATGCAACATACTCACCCATCCAACAAAATCACAGCAAACAAATTTATGTCAAGAGAAATGAAACACACCCTCCAATCAAAATATGGCCCCATAGCAGAAAGTTTCTTCAACCAAACTCTCACCAAAAAAGCCATCCTGACTAACATTCACACCTATTTCGTAAAAGAATCTCTATCTCAACTCAAACCTAATCCTCTACTAAAAAGCGATTCCCATGAAATACACCAAAGTGAACAACGCCTTTCAAGAAAATCAAGAACATTCCTTTCACACCTAAGATCCGGATTTTGTCATCATCTAAATTCATACAAATCAAGAATAAACTTTCCAATTAAAAATGAATGTCCAAAATGCAACCAGAAACCTCATGATGGCCACCACCTTTTCAACTGCACCAAAAATCCTACCACATTAAAAGTAGAAGACCTATGGCTTCATTCAACCCGCAAAAGCAGCAGCATTTCTGGAGGAAATCACCTAAGAAAAAACTGGCTATGCTAACTAACTATTCATGTTAGAGCCCTCAGGTTTAATTCGTGAAATGCATCTCGAGTCAGTGATCTTTATTTTTTTAAAGCAGCTTAGTTGCAGAAAGACTTCTTGGCCTAACACTGCCATACACTGTGAGACTTTCGTCATCATCAAGCTCCCCTTCCTGACCATTTTATTTGTCAGTGAAGCCAGGATTTTTTCCACTAGAAAAATTTCCTGCATGTTAAACAATAATTGTATTTTGTTCCTAAATGACAGAGGAATAGCATTTCTAGGCTGATTGCGCCGTAGTTTATTCCCTTATTTCAAATATTGAGACTTGCTGAATAAAGGAATTGCTAAATAAAGCTCTAAATTAATTTTAAGACTTTAATATTCATGCTCCTGAATCTAAATAGGTTTACATAATCGTCCCCTATGTTTCTCTGATTTAGCATAAATTTGGCTTATAAATTTCTCTGTTTCTCTTTCTCGCATAAAAACACGAGTTTTTATTTTGCAGACTTTTAAAAATATTTTGAATCTAATGTTGGTTGTTTTAAATTTTAAAAAATCATTACTGTCGATACCAAAATTAAAATTAGCTTTTAGTCTTCATATGATAATGAATTATTTGGACCTTTAGCAAAATCGTGAGTCTAAGCCTTAGTGTAAGCCTTAGTCCTATGTGGAAAATCGGTCTGAAGACCTGATTTCAATCATTTTTAAATCAAGTTTTTTAAATTTTTTTATGTCTTAAGACTTGATTTCAATTATTTTGAAATCAAGTTTTTCAAATCTTTCATGTTACCTATTTGAAAAGTTAGTTCAAATTAGAAGTCTGATCTAATTTAGGCTTTACGGATATTGATCTTGATACATTATGTGCTGTATTGGAACGCGACACACTTAGAATACGAGAAGCGGCCCTTTATCAAGCTGTCGTTCGATGGAGCACCGAGGTAAAAAAAAAATATAATTAATAATTGTTTTAAACGTATACTAATTTTTATTTGCTTTTTAGTTAATACTAATCCATGTTTCAGGTCACACTGAGAAAAAAAATGTATTACACCAACGATCAATTCCCAAAAGTAAAAGAGTTATTAACAAGAATATCGCTCGGTCATTTCCAATGTTGTTTTTTATACAACATTATTTTGAAAGAAAACGTTTCTACTGAACGGATTGATATCCGGATAAAACTTAATAGAAGTTACGTTAGGGTACTAAAAAGCTGGAGTTTTAAATTTAGTGCAATTAAAAAAGTATTAAATGAGTACTATCATTTTTTAAAAAATAAATTTGTTTTTGTGGTATTGGTGTGTTTTTTTGTTTGCTGTTATTTTGGTAATATCCGTTAGTTATATTAAAGTTTTACTTTAAAAAAAAGGAACTACGTATAAAAAACATTTCACTTTTTTAAACTTTACATTTCGCAATTATAAAAATCTTTTAAAACACACCATAAACCAAACACAAACGTCATCTTTTGAAATATTGTATTTATAAATTTGTATTATTCATCTAATGTTTTTTAGAATCGAACCAAACTTAAAATTTAAACTTTTTGGTACCCTAGCATGAATTCCATTAAGTTTTGTTAATATCCGTTTAGTTAGTAGAAATGTTTTCTTTTAAAAAATGGTGTTTAAAAACAACATTAGAAATAACAAAGCAGTATTCTTGTTAAAAACAACCGTTGGCAATTAATTTTTGGTGTAATACAATTTTGTCCTCAGTGTTGTTGTTGTCGTTTGCCAGTAACCTGAGTTTCGTTCAACCCTGGTCGTTTCCATCTGGCACGCTTCTCACCTTGCTCACCCCCTCTTCATACTCTCGGAGGAGATCAGCAACTGCTGCGGGGTTCGCCCAGAGGTCCTGTGGTCCCAAGATCGTGTTAATGTGTGTGCATGTGAAAAGTTGTCCTCAGTGTGACCTGATACATCGATTGGTATTAACTATAAAGTAATAAAAAATACACCATGAATTAGTATACTGCACCCCTTTAAATATTTTAAAATATTAAAATATTTTATATAATATTGCGTTAATATTTTGTGTAATAACAAAACAAAACAATGTTAAGTTAGTTATCGAGCATGCTTTGATTTAAGCATTTGGCGTTTTGAGCATACTTTATTTTAACTTAATCTTAAGTTTACAATGATAGTTACCATAATTCCGACGTTAGATATAATTTTTTTCGCAAATGTAAATAATTAAAATATTAGTTTTTAAAAAGCTCTATTGAATGCTGTTTATCGAGATGTTAGCACGGAATTTAAACTTTGGAACTTTGGAGCTTCAAGTGGGTAACTGATGTGAGCTTAGATTTTAACCACCTCCCAAAATAAAATATACAATTTTGCTGTGGAAATATTCATTTTTACAACAAAATATTCTCTTTTTTTTCGCGGCTCAAATTACCATATATTATTATTGTTTTCCAATTCTTCAAATGTTATTTTTTTCACTTATTTACATTAAGCTTGAAACCAAATAAATTTTGTCGTCACTACAGCAAAATGGGCCACAATCATTACAAAATACACGTGACTGTAACTGATTCTCTAATGAATAGGGTGCTGTTTGAAATCTAAAACCAGTTACAAGTCGCATATATTTTGAAGGAATTGGGTTCATTCTACCGTAGTAATTCGGATTTATTTTGAAAAATGTCATTGCCAGTTTGAAATCTAAAATGAGTCACAGTTGTATATTTTATACGAACTGTAAGTCATTTTACCGTAGTAATTTGGATTTATTTCAGGAATGTCACCGCCAGCAGTGCCCAGCGACCCCAGAGCACCAGCGGCAGTTGTTGGGTCGGGCTCTCAGCCTCATTCGATTCCCTCTGATGACTGTGGAAGAATTCGCTCAAAGTGCAGGTAGACTAACTACTTTTATTTAGTTAAATCTTGTTTCATTTATAAAAAATTATTGTGGATTGAACTATTTTCACTTTTTTTATTCAATCGCTTAAGGAATCTGGCGTGTGCACATCGCTCAGGACAGTTAACCGAGGGACGTACCCAGAGTTTCATTTTGGGAGGGGGTTGATTGTAGTACAAAAAAATTTCGGGGGCGGGGGGGGGGGCTCTGCCCTCCACCCCGAAATGTTGGGGGGACGGAGCTCCCACTTAATTTTTGAAAACGTGAAAAAAGCAGGGATAAACGTAGATAAAGCTGTATAATACACTGTTTTTGGCCAAATAACGTATTGTCTAGTCTTTTTGGCGGTAAAAACATGTTTTCTTAGATAAAAATTACATTAGCACACATTGGCAGAGCCTGGATTTCACAAAAAAGGAATTTAGAGACCTTTCAGACCCACCCACATTCATAGGTGTTTTTGGTCGGGTCCGCTAGGGGGGATCCACCCCCGGGTGGAAGGCCAAAATTTTTTAGGGGGGTCCAGGGGGGTCCGGACCCCCTGGCTTTTTAGGGGGAGTCGACCCCGGGTGCGAAATTTCAAATTTAGGGGGGGGTCAGGGGGGTCCAATTTTTTAGCAAAATTTTCTTAACTCAATAATTTAAGTGTTTTTCGGTCTAATATTGAATTTTATGTATTAAAACAGCCTATTTAGGCCTAAAAAGTGTATTTAAACACTGTTTTTAACTAAAAACCCGTGTTTTTGACAGTAAAGAAAAAAATATACTTCCAAATTGGTCGGGAGGGGGGTCCGCCTCGCGAGGGGGGGGGTCAGACCGGACCGCTCTCGAGCTTTGGGGGGGAGGGGGGGGGAGCCTGAGGTTTTTCTAAGGGGGGTCCAAAATTTTGGCTCTAGGGGGGGGGTGCACCCCTCTGTCCCCCCCAAAAACACCTATGCCCACATTGTAAACCAAAGCACATGAGCAGCATCTCGACTCCATGGTTTTTAGGGTACCTACCTATATAAAAAAATCCGAGCCAATGCTATAGGCGGCTGGAAAATTTAGGAGGGGGAGGTACATAAATCAATCAATATGATTGTTTGTTTTGCTTTCTGTGTAGTACTTATTACTTATAAAAAATATTGTACTAACTTTGAAATAACATTAGCATTAGGCAAGATAAATAGCGAGATATATGTATGTATACTATAGAAAGCCAACACCCCCCCTAAAATTTGGGGGTCTCAATGCTAAAAATGGGGATTTGAGGTATGCCTCAAAAATTTTATTTGAGGTATACCTCAAAAAAAATTTTCGGGACACCCCCCCCCTAAATTTCGGGGGTCGGGTATACCCCCATGCCCCATCCCCAAAATCCGGGAGGCTGCCTACGGCCCACCTATGGTCGGGAGGGGAGTCAGTCTCGCTAAGGGGGGTCAGGCCGAACCGCTCTCGAGCTTTAAGGGGGAGGGGGGCCCTGGATTTTTCTAAGGGGTCCAAAATTTTGGCTCTAAGGGGGGTGTGGACTCATCTGTCCCCCCGCCAAAAACACCTATGATCAGAAAAGTTTCTGTATTAATATTAATAAAAAAATTTTTCTCTCCTAAAATTCAAAAAATGTAAGGGTCCCTCCCCCCTTACGAAAAAATCTGGCTTCGCCGAATTTCAGGGGGAAGGGGCGGCCCTGCCTCCCCTGGGTACGCCACTGCTGCTTCTGGATATCAAAGGCTTTATAAGGAATCCTTTTAATTGCACCACATAGCTTGACAGACAAACACAGCTTTACTTCAATGTTGCGTTGTTAATATATTCATGCAGTTTTATAAATGGTTAATATTGATCTCCCAACATTTCTGCCACAAAAAGGATTTTTCCACTTTGTGTCCCTCCACAGTCTCAGTTAATTGCTGTATTTTATTATTTTGTTATATTTTCCTAAATTGTACTCAAAGCGCACCTAGGCATCATGAGCGATTGGGGGAAGTGGTGAATTTCTTTTCATTATCCCGAAGTGGTGATCCCGAATTATTTATTTCACCTAAAGCTGGATACTCAAAGCCGACCAGCACTAACTTCGCAACTTAACCAAAATCTACATAAAAAAACAATACTAACAAACATCAATATTATCACAATATAGCGTGTCTCAGTCGGGACTCGACACTCGATCCAACCTTTAGTATGCAAGACGTACGTTCTACCACTGCGCCAAAAGCTTGGCTGGTTATATTTTACTAAAACTTTGTATTTTATAGCGCAATCGGGGATCCTGAGTGATCGGGAAGTGGTGAATCTTTTTCTTTTTTTCACGGTGAATCCGAAGCCTTCCGTCGGATTTCTGGACGTCCCGCGCTGCTGTGTGACAGGCAAGGAGCAGGTGGTCAATCGATTTCAACGAATCGAAGGCCGCTGGGGCTACAGCGGGACTCCCGACAGAATAAAGTGAGTGATAATAATAATAATAAGTGAGTACCGTATAATATTTTAGTGTGCGCGTTTTTTCGTCTGTCTTCTAAAACATCACTACAACGATATTAGGAGGAGTGAGTTGTTGAGACTGCAACAAATCGAACGTCTCCAGATTAGGGGCAGGATTGAAGGGGTGCCTTCTATCAGTCCCGCCTTTTAATCGGGAAACGTTCGGTTTGTTGCAATACGAACAACACCTCACTCCTAATATCGTTGTAATGATTTTTTTAAAAAACGGGCGCCTGATAAAAGTGCAACGAAGAACGTCAATCAAACGATCTGGTTTTTTAGATAAAAAGTTGAAATTGTCTGGTTTTAACAATGTTTCTAGTGTAAAAATTTGGGTCTTTGAACGGTACATAACAATTTTGTTCTTAACATTTTTGGCGCTAAAATAAAAACATAGGTATTTTAAGGTGTCTTTTATCACCCCTAAAATCTCAAAACTGCATACACTTTCCAAATTCAAAGGGTAACCCGTACACCTCTCTCCTCTCCCCTCCTCTAAAATTGGGAAATAGGTCTTCAGACCTGTGCACGGTCTGGAAATGCCCCCCCCCCGTTTTATTGGAGGATTTGCCCCCCCCTCCGTTTTATTGCCCCCCCCCCCCCCGCCAAAAAATGAAAAAGTACCCTAAAATTATGACTCCATTTTTTACCTATGATGACGCCATCATCGCAATTTTTTTGCAGTTTTTAGCATATTTCAATGTATTTTAAGCCATTTCAGACCTATTTTTACCTTGAGCGATTGCCTTTAGAGCTGACTCTTGGATCAGAGTAAAAAAAGCAGCCAAAAGCTGAATTTAACCTATTTTTACCTTATTTTGGTTTTCTCCTTTTTTCTCTTTTCCCCTCTTTTTTTCACTTTTTTTTTCCTTTTTTTCTGTTTTTTTTTTCTTTCCCCCCTGCTTGCCCCCACCGCTTATTGCCCCCACCGTTTCAAAGAAGTTGCCCCCCATACCCCCCCCCGTTTTGGAATTGCTCCCCCCCCCCCCGTTTAAACCCCCGGGGGAGTGCACAGGTCTGGGTCTTAATAATCTGAGTACTAGAAAGCTCAAAATTTATGGTTTTGTAAATTTTCTGTAGCTGTCCTCTAAACTTTTGCTCACTTATGCTTATGCATGTTCCCCTTGTTTTGATGCCCCTTTTGGTTAATACAAAAAATATTCGGCATTTCAGATCTATTACAAAATTCGACGTATTTTTGCGAAATTATCGCCTTTTTTAATTTTGTTTTTCTTGTTTTACCCTTTTGTTTGACCTGTTGTTGTTCGGTATTTTTGGCTGTACTGCTCTTTTTCCATTTTATTTAGCATTCACATTTTGAAATATATGTTGTTTTTTTTAATTTGTATACAAGTTTTTTTTCTGTTAGTTTTTTGTGTAAACGGTAGTTCGTTTTTCAGATTTACTGTGGATCGAAGGATTTTTGTGGTCGGTTTTGGTTTGTATGGTTCTATACATGGTCCAACGGAATATCAGGTTTCTATTCAGGTAATAATATTAACTCTGAACCTAAACTAAATCCAAAAAATATGCACTTTGAAAATGAAAAGAAAAAATTATATAAACTGAACAAAAATTTAAGTGCGTTAATTTCGCGAAAGAAAGAATGTAGATTTAGATCACAGTCATAGATGAACAAGGGGGGTAGGGTAGGGTCGACCCCCCCTAGTCTCAAAATTTTGGGGCCCCCTAAAAAACTGGCGGCCTCCCTCTTCCCCCAAATTTTTTAATTTTTTACCCCTGACCCTATTCTAGATTTCTAAATTTGACCCCCTACCCCCTCGAGAAAATTTTAAGTACTTTTTTTAGACTAAATTTTTTTTCTTTCAAAAACCTGAATTTTTAACACAAATTCATGTTTTACACCCTTTTTATACCAGAATATCGCTTTTTATTCAATAAAATGTAGTATTATCTTAAAAAAACAATGATTAAACCTTTAATGGTTTAAAAGTATTTTTCTTCAAACAGTAGAGTAAAAGATGTGTATATTTTTATTTATAATGTTTTATTCCCAGTGGACGTTTTATGAACGCAAAGTTTTTTGTAATTCCAAATAAATAGTAACGAACCGACTCATTGTAGTAATAATATTTCGTAAATCATTGTAATAATATTTCGTAAATTAACGATGACAAAATACAGTCATTTCAGTTAAAATGAACGAAAAATTTGACGCGTAGAAGAAATAAGTTTATTATTTAATCCGAAATAATAATTAAACAAAATCGAAGTTACAGTTAAATAAATTGAAGTTATCGTATTGATATAATGACGTAAAAATATTGCTAAAGTCCTTTTAAAAGCAAGAAAATATTTTGGACGCATAAAAAAATCTATATACCGGCGTATTGCAACGACCGGCGAGACAATTTTTTTAATAATTTTTGCTACATTTAGGCCGCACAGCAAAGTTTAAAAACAACACTAGATTAAAAAAAATAACACGCGTTTTTATTAAAAATAATTTTTTTTAAATATTTTTTTATTAATTAAAAAAGAAGATTTTAAGAATTTAAGGTAAATGTAAACAAGAATTTGTTTTCCGCATTTCGCGATACAAACATTGGACCCCACCTGACCCCCCTTTAGGTTTCAAAATTTCCACCCCGGGTCAACCCCCCCTAATCTGATATTAACTTGTTCCTATGGTGTAAGATTTGCCACAGTGATGATGGTTGTCTTTGTGGTAAAATCGTATTTTTTCCGACGGTAGTGGGTGAAGTATAACCTCAATTCTCAACCTTACATGTCACCACGTCATTCTAAACGGACTTACTATTCTTCCCTTTCTGTTCATATTTCGGATATAACGGGGGGCAAAATCCTCCAATAAAACGGGGATTTTCAGACCGTGCACAGGTCTGTATACCTAAAATACCCCCATTTTAAGCGTTTTTAGTACTGGGACACCTAAAAAAATAAAATTTTTTTTTTTTAAATTGCCTATATTTATATATGCCTATATGGATGGTATTTTTTGTGTGGTTGACTTTTGAAAAAAAATAAGTTATTTACAAAGCTTTTGTGTAACTAGATAACTTAAATAATTATTCAATCATTTTTGTAAAAAAAAAAATTTGGTCTTTATAACTTGAAATTCTCTATTGATTATAAATACTGAACACACTAAACCACGCTGTGATCATTTTTTTTTCTCAGGAAAATAGTCATTCATTTATTACTGGTTGAAATTAAGGATGATTTAACCTTAAACTGCGTATTATTCCATCTGCCACGTTCAGTTGACCCACTATTAACGAATTAAATTTATTAGGAATAATACGTGTCTTTAAATGGCATGGCGCCCAGCGGGGTCAAGAGACCGAGCCTCTTGTCAGGAGGGTGCGGGGGGCAGAATGCCCCCCGGGAGAGAAAATTTTTATTTTAAGGTGCTAATACGTGTCTTTAAATGGCATGGCGCCCAGCGGGGTCAAGAGACCGAGCCTCTTGTCAGGAGGGTGCGGGGGGCAGAATGCCCCCCGGGAGAGAAAATTTTTATTTTAAGGTGCTAAAATACACTAGAAATTTTAATTCCAGATGATGTTTATTACAAAATTTAAGGTTTTTTTATCCTTTTAGATTTAAAACATCTGTTTAAAACGTTAATAAAAGGTTAATAGTGTTTAGTAGTTTGGTTTAACATAATTATTGAACGGCATAATCGATTTGAAATCGAAAAACTAAGATAAACTGTCAATGTAGTAAACTACCCGCAAAGCGGGAAAAATTTGGTTTTTGACTATTAATATGCTTTTGGAAGTATCAGGAAAGTTTCTGTATTAATATTAAAGAAAAAAATTTTTCACTCTCAAAATTCAAAAACCTAAGAGTCTCCCTTACGAAAAAAGTCTCCCTTCCTTTGGCTTCGCCGGATTTCGGGGGGGGCGGGGGTGTCGCCTCCCCCCCCCCCGTTCTTCCCCTGGGCGCGCCACTGCTCCAGACAAAAAACGATCTTGGTAAAATGCTTACTTGCTTGCATAAACTTTTCAGTTTTTATAAAGAACAGTTCATATTGACAAAATTAGTACAGTACCGACCGATTCGTGAGTAATACTATTCAAGCCTCATTTCTCAGGCAGTTTACAAAATTATTAGGTTTAAGCCGCAGCTCTGAAAAGAGGGCTTGAATTATTTTCCTCAAATACGTTGGGTAAAAACCGAAGTGTAAGATGTATTTTTCAAATAAGTTTCTTTCAACATAATCTGTGGGTTTCTAAATACTTCGCGGGGTCATAATGAATTCCTGTCGTTGACGCAGATATTTCTAGCGGTAAAACACTAAAACTATTTTATTTCCATAATCACAAAATATTGACCTGGGATATTAATTGTCTTTTTTTCTGAATTTAAGCACGCAATTTGTATCAAATTAAATAGTATATATACCAATAAAATCAAATGCAATTTTGTCATGGTTGAAAAAAATATACATAAAACAATGTAAATTTAAATATTTACATACATTTTAACAATGTAAATTTAACTAACTACCCACACCCACTCCCATATTTACAGGGATCTTGCACACCATAGATGTTTCGGGTAAGTTTCGCGGGAAAGGGGAGGGCAAAAACTTGTTGGGGTAGTCGTCAAGATTCCCTGGATTTCCCGATACCCCTGGTCTTGTAAGGTGGAGGTTGACACGTGGTATGGCCGATTTTTTTTTTAGATGGATCAGGGATTGGATTTCCGAGCAAATCTCTACTAAATTGTTAATTTTTGTTTTAGCCTAATATTGCAATTTTATAATAAATTGGGATATTTGGGCCTTAAATGTGTATAAAATAAAACTAATAAAATACCGTTTTTTATTGCTAAAAAAACATGTTTTTGGCAGAAATTCGCGGAATATCATAGACTGTGTAATAAATTAAAAAAGTTATCAAAATAAAAATTATAAACTTTACTTAGATCAGATATTTTGGTAACTTATTATGAAATTGCACAAGGTTAAAATAATTTCAGAAGTAATGGAGAAGATCTGGTGTGGGTTTCGTTATCAGAAATTTTGGATCGTGTGAACGGACTCCCAGTTGAAGGCTCTTACATGGATGTAACAGTTGGAAAATCAAAAAAGGCCCCGAAGTATATTACATGATATAAAACTCAATAGATTTTCGCTTCATTTAAATTACTGGAAGTTATATAAGACTGGAATTGGAATTAATTCCTTCATTAATTTCAAGTGGCTTCCGTTACTAATATTTATTGGGTTGCTTTTGGTTTTAAGTTATTGAGCAACGAACAATATGGTTTTAAACCACAAATTTTTTTAATAAACGTCAAATTCAAAAAAAGAATTAATAATTCATACATAAACAATAAAAATTTTTGGAAAGGTGAATTCAACAACAAAAAACGCTACATTATTGCTAATTGATTTATTCGTATATAAATAAAAAATAAAAGTTTGAAATTTTAGGTATAAAGGAGAACGTGCTGTGCGTTTGGGCTTTAAAAATGGCAGCGTCTTGCAGAAAACCGAAGGAATTGTTAAAAAAATGCCTGAAATCAGCCAGATGGACCGTTTTCAGGTTCTTTTACCTTTGTTAAAAGATACCATCAGTGATTAAAGTTTTAATATTTAATAACTTCTTTTAAACTTAGAAATGCACGGTCTGCAATAAAACTTAAAATTTTTTTTAATGTTAATTTTTAATGAGTTGCGTGTTTTTTTTAAATTTCGCAGTTACCGTATGCAATTAAAAGTTTGTTTTAGCGTTCGGTCAAAGAAAGAGTCATGGGTATCGTCAGCTTTGGACCGAAAAAACAACACATAGCCTATTTTAAAGAAAAATATATTGTCGATGAACGTCCCTTTGGAATCGGGGATAAGGTAAATTATTTAATTCAAAATTTTAGTACTGTATTTATATTTAGTACAAAAATAACGTGTAGTGTGGTGGCAGATTTATTTTTATATCTGACTAAAGGAAAAAAAACGGTGGATTTTTTAATGTAAAGTTCAGTCAGACTTTGTTTAGCAGTTACTGCAACGTAAAATATTATTATTACACTTTGCTTGGCCGGTCACACTTGTTATACAAAAAATATTGATTTGAGGGCTTTGATCTGCTGTTAAAAAATTTTAGGAAAAATTTAAAGGGTGTTTAGGGTAACAAAATTTTAACAATTTTAGAATGAATAATCAAGAAAACTCTCACAGTGCTAATAAAACTAAGGGTCATGTAAAAAAAAATAATCACGGGATTTAACTTTCAATTAAGAATTGTGTTATGATATTTAATACAGTGATACAGATCTGTACACTGCTCCCCGGGGTTTTATTTGGGGGAGGAAATTTCAAAACGGGGAGGAGAGGCACGGGGGGAAACTTTTTTGAAACGGGGGGGAAGCAAGGGAGAAAGAAAAAAAGAGAAAAAAGAAGGAAAAAGGGAAAAAGGGACAAAAAGCGAAAATAAGGTAAAAATAGATCTAAAATGGTTTAAAATGCATTGAAATAGGCTAAAAACTGCAAAAAATTTTCGTGGATGGCGTCATAATAGGTAAAAAATGGCGCCATAACTTTTGGTACTTATAATTTTTGGGCGGGGGGGAGGGAGAACAATAAAACGGAGGGTGGCAAATCCTCCAATAAAGCGGGGGGTATTTCCAGACCGTGCATGGGTCTGGCGTCTGGGTAATGTTGTGTTTTTTTTGTTTTTTGGAATTTTGAGATATTTGTAAATCACACTAATACTTTATATTAAAAGAACCAATTTCGTGTATAAGTGTCTGTGTCTCCGTCTCCAGGCAACCTGGTGATCGTTATTTTTTCATAACAAAAAAAGATCAAATATATCAAAAATTTAATTTTTATTAATACCTTAATTTAATATTTAAAGCGTTTTAAATGTTTTTCAGGTTGGTTTTCTGTCAAAAAGCTCCGCAGAAGGCTACGTGAAAGCTGTTCGTGTCCAAAAATTACAACCGCCTGCTGGGAGCCACTCTTTTCCTCAATTTCAAGTAGTCTTGTTTAATGTCTCTACTTTGATGTTTTTCTCTAACTATGTTTTTGTTGGCCTTAAAATTATAGAAACTAAAAAAGTGAAGAACAATACAATAACAAAAATAATTTTAGAAAATAAAAACTAAAATTTATTTTTAAAAAAAAATTATTTCCATGTTTTCTTACGTTTTCTTTGATTTAACGCAGTTTATCAGTTTAGAATGCGGAAGGGTTATTGACACCACCGCTAAGTCTTAGCGAGTTGGGAACTGCCGGCGGATCCCCCCTTTGGTCGGGTCAGCCTTCCGTTGCTGTGGCCGCTATGAACAACCTACACAATTCCTTACAAGATGAGGTAGTGTTTTTTTTTTGTTTTTTGGTTAATCATAAATTGAAATATTGTCTTGTTTTAGTGTAGAGTAACTTATTTTATTTAGGCCAAGCTTTAATTTTGGACACTAATTTACCGTCTTTAAACAAATTTAAATTTAAACAAGTTTAAAATCAAAATAATAAACTTTTATTTTACACAAAAATCACCAGAACTGATTCTACAAAGATTGAACGATTGACTGTTTACTAAGGCTATAAATTAAAACACAATTAAAAAGTTTTTACTTTTATTATAAATTTACCCACATTCTCTAATCATGGTGGGCCGCATAGGTGGGCAGGGGGAGGTTGGGGGGGTTATACCCCTACCCCAAAATTGCGGATTTTGCTGACACCCCCCCCCCCCTAAATTTGGGGTACCCGGGTACACCCCCCCCCCAAATTCGCTCCCGAGAAAAATTTTTAATGTTATAAAATGACTAAAAAAATTTTCCGCGCTTCGCGCGGAGAGTTAATTGTTAATTGATAAATTTATCTTATTTTTCGATTACAAATCGATTATCCCTTCAGTAGTTAAGGTATACAGTTTAATAAAACTACTATAAACACTTTATCCTTTAATTAACTTTTAAACGCATGTTTTAAATGTGTAGGTATAAAAACCTTAAATTTTGTAATAAGTATCATCTGAACTAAAATTCAAGTGTATTTTAGCGCCTTAAATTAAAAATTTCTCCCGGGGGGCATTCTGCCCCCCGGACCCCCCTGACAAGAGGCTCCGCCCCTGACCACGCTGGGGGCTCTCGCCACCCAGACCCCCCCCATATCTGGGGGCTCCGCCCCCAGACCCCCCTTCAGGGTTATAGGCCCCAGACCGCCCCCCCCCCCCCCCCAAATGAAATCCTGGGCACGCCTCTGCAAAAGGGGGGTCTGTCTAACCCCAAATTTTTCCCTTTGCCGACCTAAAAGAGAGTGTTAGAGACCCCCCCCCTGGCCTCCCCCATGTTTGTTTTTTTTTTTTTAATTAAATTTAGGTTTTGGGTTTAAAAGGTTGTGGTTCCTGGGCTTTTTATTTAAGAAAATAAATTTTTTTTTTTTTTTTTTGTTAATTTTTAAAAAAAAACTTGATTTCTAATCTAATTATAAGAATATATAAACACATTATTAATAAAAGAATTAAAAAAAAAATTGTAAGTTGCAATAAGGTCTTATTCAATTACACAGTTTTAAAGCATTTATAAGCTTGTTTTACGTTTTTTTCGCGTGTTAAGCCCATTTTAAGGCAGTGCTGAAATATGGGTACACCCCCCCCTCAAAATTTGGGTCCCCCCCCCCCCCCCCGGAGGGCGCCCCTGGGGGCGGGCAATTTTTGTACGTCCGGCATGGATGCAACAGTTTTTGAATCGTGCCAGGATACTACCGCCAGTATCAGAGAATTTAAAAAAAGTATAATTTAAAATTCTCACAATTAGTTAAAAATGAACAAACTGTGTTTACAATTTCTTATTTACAATCAGGGTTTCCAGGGAAGTCAGGGAGAGGACAGGGAGAGCAAAAAGTTGTCTGAAAGGTTAGGGAGAGCTCTGACAAGTCAGGGAGAATTTTACGTTTTGAAAACATTAAATGTATGATATATTTTATAAGTTTAAATTTTTTTTTCAAAATTTTGCGCGCGCATGAAATTATATAAGCGTTTTTAATGAAATGATTATTTTTATTTTGACAAAAATTGAAATAGGTAACTTATATTGCTTTAGCAGGCCCATAACTCAAGCACTTAAATCTCTTCGGTTTCAAAATATGTGGAAGTGGAAGGTAAATAATGTAGAAAATTATTCCCTAATTTGTGTAAAAATTTAATTTTTATTTATTTTAGGTATATTGCCGCAGTTGTATACTCTTTTAGTTTCGTTTCTGCTTCTTCAACAGTTCAATAATAACTTCATTTTTTATCGCTTTCATTATTTTTTGCGGACTTATTTGAATATTTTTAAAAGTTTTTCCCAGATTTTTTAGCGTTTGATTTTCATATTAGCATTATATACGCATAAGTGAGCAAAACGAATGGGTTTTTAAAATCATTCAAATTAAAAGCGTTTAAATTTCTTTTCATGCTCAAAACGAATCAAAATATAAATGAACTCCAAAAAATCCTAAAGTTTACGCACCTATGCGTTTATATTTTTGTAATTAGAGCTATGTCTGAGTGTATAGACATCAGAAAATAAATTAAAATTTGAAAAAGATAAGCGGTTAGCATTGCTTATTTTATTTTGTTTTTTACAATAATATTTTTCGCCAACCTAAGTTATATTGTTTTTTTATCATTGAAATTATTATTGTGAAGGTAATTAAATAGCATTTTTATTATGTTTAATTATCTGATGCGGTACGACGGACTAGGAACTTTGCTTTTTTGCCATGTTTATTTTATTTTACCACTTAGTTTAAGTTTAATCACTTATAAAACAAGTTTTATACTTTTTCTTGGTGTCACCAGCCGAAATTTCAATTTAAAGTGGTATTTTTTTCGTTTTTTTTAAAGGATTTTGATCTATATTAAGTAAGAACATTTTGATGTTTTGTTGGATTTTTTAACAAAGGAGGAACCGCGACCTTTTTTATTAATGATTTTATTTTGTTTTTGCTAAAAACTAAAATTATTGTGATAATTATAAACTTGCTAAGGTTGTGGTTTTTTTGCGCATTTTTTTTTTTTTGCTTTGTCTTTATTTTTAGTCTTACTGGCTATTTTTGTCTATATTTTACTGCCTGTTCTGAGACCAAAATTTTAGAGGTGGGATAAGAATTGAAAGAAATATCTAAACCACAAAAGGTGGCTTATTAAATAAGATTAATCTACTTTTCAATTATGTGGTGTGGACAGTGTTTAGGGCAAAAAAGTAAAAAAAACTTTTTTCATACTAGTCAGCTTCATACTTTTCCCATATTGTCGGAAACATGAAAAAGCTCAATTCCAGTTCTGCAAACTAGCCAGTGATCCTTTGAAAGTAGAAAAGCTAAAACAGTTCAATTCCTGATTTTTAACGCATTTGATAAGCTTAGTTTCTAAAGATTTACACAAATTTGTCTCTTCTAGATGATGCTCTCTCTTATTATCACACGGAAATGCGTCTGTTGAATCTGGTTTCTCGGTTAATGAATCGACTCTAGTTGAAAATCTTTCTAAAAAGTCTTTAATAGCACAGAATTGTATATGACTTACATTCAAGTGAAGGGTGGACATCTTATTGTTGACGCCGTAAACTACTAGTTCAATGCCGTAGCGCACACAGTATGCAAATATTGCATGTTATGGAAAGTGTCTAAGTATGCTCAAAAAAGCTTCTTTAAAAAGTCAGGGAGAGCTTTGCAAAAAGTCAGGGAGAATATGCCGAATTTGGGAAAATTGGTCAGGGAAGACAGGGAGAGCACTTTGCCTGAAGCGCTGGAAACCCTGACAATATTCATTCAAGTTTTTTTTTCAGCATTGCATTGTGTTTTTCTGAACTCCTCACTTTTAGATTCATGTGAGCCGCACGTCGAGTACTTCGTCTTCTGTATCGGATGAGTTTCTAAAAGTGGGTGAAAATCCAGATCGTATTACTCTTCCGATGATCAACGAGCGAATGGGAAATCTAAACTTCGGAAAATTCTAAGCAGCCCATGTAAAACTATAAAATTAATAAAATTTGTCTATTGCCATAAAAACATTCCGCTTAAAATTTTACGGGTTTGATTTGCATTCTCCAGATTTAACAGATTAGCGGGTTTTTAATATGTTTCTTATAATTTGCGAGTTTAAAAAAGGTGCTTTGTAATTTGTTGTATATATTTTTTGTTATAAAGTTTTTTTTTAAACTCAGTGTGGTTAAAGGCTAAAAATATTGTTGGATATGCGATTTTTACTGTTACAAAAACACAATCCAATTAATACACAAAAGCGCATTTATTATTTATTATTTTTTGTGTTTTCGTCAAATAAATATAAATGCAATCCGTATTTACAACTTGTATTATGCCACCCACTAATTCTAGGTGAGTTCTAGTTTGTTATCATGGTTTCAATGTTTTGTGTCATACAATTTATTATATGGAATTCATCCGCAATGTTTCAGTTTTTTTGGAATTATTTGCAAGTTTTAATAATTTTGTTGGAACATGTTTTTTTATGTTTGCCTTAAATTCTTGAGCATTTTTAATTTGTCTGTTATTTCAATTTGGCTTTTATTGTTAATTAATATTCATTATTACTAAAAATAAAAAATATGCCTAAAAATAAGTTATCTCTCAACCTTATAGTTACATAACTTAATGAGCATTTACAATTAATTTAATACGTGTTCTTAATGACGTAAAACTTAAAAGAATAAGTTTTGGAAGATTTTTTTGGAATTTTAAAACAAATGAAATCATTTTTTTGTAGTAAACTTAATTTTATACTAACCGTTTTCAAACTTAGTGTTTTCTAAAAATTGTAGCTTTAAACTATAATATTATGGGATAGAATTGTGGTGCTAATTTTTGGGTATTTTTTTCCAGTAAATTGAAGTGAAGGAAAATCTATTATTGCACAAAGTTTTATGCAAATTATTATTGTTCCAATTTCGTTAACTATAGTGTTGTATGTGCTAGCTAGTAACAAATTTCAAAAATGTGTGCTGGGTGGTTGCTAGTCCATTAAAATATATTATTGAAAATCGGCGCAAAGTAATTTTATTATTATTTAAATTAAGTATTAGCACTAATATTTAATATTTATTGGCAAATTATATATGTGTGTAAATTATTAAAGCAAATAAATCGTTATATTAAAGAGTGTGTACTTGTTATAATATAAACTTATATAGTTTTTAGAAATTTAAACTTTTATTCTTAATTGCCATACAATTGTATTATCTTAAAAATTTGCGCGTGAAAAAAAAAACACAATAAACGCACATTTAGCGCTTGGTCCTGTAGCTGTAATCGTTTATCCGTTTTACTACATAACAAACTATATCTGGATGTCTATTGTTATTGCATGTCATATAATTTCGTTGTGTTTTTTTAATTTTTGTCGCCTTAATGAAAATTCCAGTGGAAATTTGTGTTTAAAAAATTTTGTTATTTGTATTATTTCTAGAATTTTACTGAAGCTAGTAGTTAAATACTTAAAAAATTAATAATGATTTTCAGAAGCAAACAAACTATAATTTTAATCGAAACAAAATCGACCAATAATAGAAGAAGGTTGTCAGTTCATTTTAATAAAAATATATGTTTCTTAATTATGTTACAATAAGGCATTTAAATTCTCCAATAAACCTGGTATTGAATAGTGTTTCTCACATTTTGCTTCGCGTCAATTATGCGAAATGTGCGCATATAGTCTTTATATTATTATTAATGTTTTTCTTAGTATTACTACAAGTTAAAATAAATAAGTTGGTGTGTATTAGTTTTCTTGTTTTAAATGTGTTCTTGTTTCTTTTAATTCATATTCCTTTAAAACGTATAAATTTGTTCTGATATTCATTATTGTTTTGCTCTTATCTATTGTATTTTGTTGTAAAATTAATTGGGTAACAATGTTTTCAGGAAAGTTTAATGCTCGTTAAATTGTTGGATTTGCATTGTTATTGTCTAAGTTACCCATTTGTTACAAGCAGCTGAATTTGTCACTTTTATGCATTTTGTAATTGAATATTATAGTTTCAAATAGTTTGTTTTTGTATGAGATCCTTTTAATTTTTTGTAAGTTTGTAAAAGAAACCGAAAAATATTTGTTTCAAGTTATATATACTTTGATTGCGTGTAAATAAAGTTTTACATATATAAAATTATAAGTGGCACATTTATATATATAAATGAACAAAATATATTATATATATTAGTGAACAAAAAATCTTCAGTGGTTCCCGCATTTTATACAAGTATATCAACTTTTTCCATTAACACCCTGAATAAGTTCCTCTTCGCCAGGTGAGTTTCACCTATAGCCTGCGAATTCGACATGTCCGGTCCGCAGGCACACCATGCCCTGGCTTTTCGAAATGAAACCCAAAAGTTCATTTTTTATTACTTTCCAAGTAGAAATATCTGTTCATAGATTAAAAAAACGTCAACAGAAATTTAAAAAAAGAAAAAGTCGAACTAAAAAATTTGCAGGCCAAAAACAGTCGCAGATCGGGCCGTTTCGTCCAAATCTCTACCCACCTAGAATTCTGGATAGATCCATTTCTCTTGTGTCATTAAAACGTTTTACATTTTTAGTGGTAAAATGTAAGAATAAATGGAGAAAAAATGCCCGTTTTATTGATGGATTTATGAATTATTTTAATAGACATTCAATTTTTCAATTACATGAAATTTACATGTTAATAATAAACCGATAAAAATATTAGGTATGAAGAATCACGACGGTTAATTCCATGTACACAAAGGTCTCGAGCAGATTTAAAAATAATTTGTATATGACGTTGGTTAACAAAAAAAAACACGATCATAACTGACGGAAATAACATAAACATACAACATTTCTTTAAAAAAAGATAGCTGGTTGTGCATATATTGTTTCTTCCCTATTTTTTCTGGTCTTATACAAATTATTTTCAATTCTTCTCGAGACCTTTGTGTACATCAAATTACCCTTCGTGATTCTCCATACACTACTGCCATGACAAAAAAAAAGCATCACCTCAACGTAAACGGTAAATTAGAAAAAATAAAGGAAACTTTAAACCAATGGAATACTAGAGGTTTAACATTGATTGGAAGAACAAATTCTTAAAACAGGATTGTCACAACTTATCTATGCAATAATATTCCAGCATTTTACCTAAAAAATGTCGCGGATAAAATTTCTTGCCCTTTTGCACGTATTTTTGAACTTTCAATGGAGTCAGGGTCAGTTCCTGAGGTTTGGAAGAAAGCATTTATTAGTCCAATTTTCAAAAAAGGTATAGCGTGTGAAAAAAATAATTACCGAGGTATATCGCTAACGTCAGTCTGTTCTAAAGTTATGGAAAGCATTGTTTTTGATGATATACTAAATTTTCTCATCAGGAATAAATTAATAACTAATGAACAATACGGTTTTTTGGCATGCAGGTCTGTTGGTTTAAACTTATTAACAACCCTTTGTGATTGGCTTAATGCCTTAGATGAAAAAAAGTCAGTCGATGCTATGTATATTGATTTCTCAAAAGCATTCGACTCTGTCAGTCACCCTAAACTTTTAAAAAAACTTAAATGTTACGGAATCAAATATGAACTATTTAATTGGATTTCAGAATTTCTTACAGGAAGGCGGCAACAGGTAGTCATTGATGACGAAAGCATAGGATACCCAGTTTTTTCTGAATTTTCTCCTGTTGTTAGCGGTGTCCCTCAAGGTAGTGTTTTGGGACCGCTTTTGTTCCTTTTATATATAAAGGACCTTCCAGACTGCTTAGGACCTGAAGCCAAAATAAAACTTTTTGCCGATGACGCGAAGTTTTATTTTGATTACAGTAATCCAAACCAAAGATTTCAATTTCAAAAAACACTGGACAACTTCTGTTCTTGGGCCTCAAAATGGCAACTAACTGTTGCTATGGAAAAATGCTGTGTTTTATCACTGGGGCCTAAAACTGATAATTTTGTGTATAAGTTAAACAATATTGAAATAATCGAAGAAGAAGCAGTTAAAGACTTAGGTATAAAAATAACACAGGACCTAAAATTTTCTATGTATTGCTCAGAGATAGCGGTTAAGGCTCTTGGCAGGATATCAACTTTATTTAGAGCCTTCCAAACAAGGGACATGAGCATTTTATTACAAGCCTATAAGACTTACATTCGTCCATTAGTGGAGTTTGAATCTTATGTATGGTCACCTTTTTTAATAAAAGATATCGAATCTATCGAAAGAGTTCAAAAAGTTTTTACCAAGCGACTATATTTAAGATGCTCATTTCCAATCATTGATTATGAAACGAGATTAGCAGAATTGGGTTTGGTAAAACTTGAAACAAGACGGTTAAAAAATGATTTAAAATTATGTTACAAAATATTAAATGGCCTTGTCAATATTAATCAATCTCAATTTTTTAATATCAACGAAGATACCCGCACAAGAGGAAACGGTTTAAAACTAATTAATAAAAAAACTCGACTCGAAATAAACAAACATTTTTTCAGTAATCGAGTAATTAATATGTGGAACTCATTGCCTCGTGAAATTGTTTTTTCTAATACACTTACTGGATTTGCTAATAAACTAAATACGTATATTTTATAAGTTGTTTTTGGTGCTTGTTTTACCATAATCTATTAAAATAATATTCATATAATTATTGAAAATTATTGTAATACGGTTCCACCTGCATAAAAATTTATCCAATTTTATTTCAAAGCCCTTGCAACTTTAGTAGTTTATAGGATCAAAATTCACAAATATTTTTCTATGTGTAATGTTCTTAATTGATATATAATATATTTGATTATAACTTTTTTCTTTATATTTTAAATATTGTACTTTGTAGTTACTTGTAGTAACGTGTGCAATAAATATTTCTATCTATCTATCTAATAATGAATATATATATTGAAAAAGAAATGCTGAAAAAAAATTGATAAATTTATTATTGAATACGTATGGCAGTCCAAAGTGGCCTAAATTAGAAAATATGCCATGATTCAAACTGACTATTGGGGTTTGAAAATGCCATGTAGGGTAGTGCATTTAATTTTCGGCACTTTTTCGTTTTCCCGATGTAACTTTTTACTGTATGGCCCGATTTTCATGTTTGATAACTCATTTTGAAGCTTTCACGACACTGCGTTGCTTCACAAAAGTTTCACTGTACGAAAGTTGTTTTTTTACTTAATTAAATCAGTTTTTAAAAAAATGGAAAATTGCCAAAATTAAATGCACACATTTAATTTCGGCACTTTACAAACAATCGATTGTTTCTCAGTCAAAAGAATCATCATTTTCAAAAATTTAAAAGCCCATCATTATTTACAGACAGTTTTCTTTAATTTAAGCTTCTACTTGTTGTTCAACGTGTAACTGGCAAAAAGTTACAGCTAAAATGCCAAATGGTATCAAAATGAGCAAAATTTGGGAAAAAAAGTGCTTTTAATTTCGGCACTTTTTAAAAGGACCCCTTTAATCGAGTTTAAGTGCAGTGCTATGACCCCTACACATTTCAACGTTGTCTTTTAACTATTTAAAACTACATTTTAACACCCGACCACTTAATTCAACCCGTTTTTACCTACAGCAATATGTGTGCCGAAATTACACTATTTTATTTTATAACGATTGCTCACCACAGACACAACGTAGAACCACGGGGACTAAAAATTCGGAAAATACACTAAATTTTACCAAGACAGTTTAATTTTTAAACCAATTTATTACGTAATCATGAAATGCCCATGTTTTAAAAACGAGTAACAATTTTATTTTTTATAAATCACACAATTTCACATGAAAATATCATAACATAACAAATAAAAAGCTCACGACAGTCATTTATACATAATTAGCTCTCATTTGAGCTATCAAACGTCGTATTCCGTCCGGATTACAAAAGATATAGTCCAAAATCAAAAATGCCCAATTTGGAAAAGTGCCGAAATTAAATGCACTACCGTATACACAATAAAATAGTAAAATTAAAATCATGGGTGGCGCGGGAGCGCCACAGGGCGATTTAACCCTACGGCGCTGCGCCAACCATAATTAAAGAACGTGTGTAAATTTTGAAAATCATGTTCATCTCCTTCTTATTATTCTAACGCTCATTTCTTAAAATCGATATTCCTCCTTCGTTACTGATTGATCAAAACTAAACATGGGCTCATTGGAAAGAAGAAAAAATTACACAACTTTCTTAGGAGCCACTTTTATGATTTAGGTCCTTGTTATCGATTTATTGATCAAAATAATAATAGCCAAACAAAAATTTCTAACCGCACAATAACAGACTTGGCAACAATAAGACCAATTAGATCAAAAGAGTAATGAATTACACCTTAGAGCACTTTTTTATCAATGCCCCAGCACAGATGCTTTCCGATATTCCGTTATAAACTTTTTTGAAGAAAAAGAAAAAAAAATACTAAATTTACAGTTGGTTGAAACATTGCTATAATGATGGAACGTACAAATAATTTGACAGAAAAAAATGGAAAGAATTTAGCATTGAACAAAATATTTTATAAACAAAATTAAATAATCAAATTCTATTATTTAAAGTATTTCAGAATTACATAAAATGAAAATTGAGCAAATTGAATAAATATTTAATGGAAAAACTTACAAGATTAGAAGAAAAATATAGTAAATAGAAACATTGGTTATAAACCACATGTTTTTATATTTTTTAAGATAACTTTTATCAATTAATTATTCCTCTGAATATAGGCTTCATAATAAAACAAAATAAAAAATTTAAGTTGCAAAATAATGTGTGTTTTTTTGTGTTTATTTGTTTTTGTTTTGCTTTTGTGATTAATATGTTTTATAGTCTGTTTTATTTGTTTTGTTTTTGTATATTATGCTTTCAAAATAATAAAAGCTTTTTAATAAAAAAAATTTGTATTACAGTTATTTTTCTTTTTAAAATTGGTTCTTGTGAAAAATTTTTGGTTTCCGTTGTTACTTTGCATTAATATCATTAATGCAAAATGCTGTTTTGGGAACTTTCTGTACATTCGAATTTCATTTATAATCCTTTATAAAAAAATTGACCGTGTCGTTGTTTATCATTTTTCAAAAACTATTATGGGCAAATAAAATCTAAGGATTAATAACAAAAATTAAAAACTGTATTTTAATAATTATTTATCATACTACTTAATTTGTAACATAAATGCAAATTTTTAAGAACTAAAGTTGATTAATTTTTGTATATTTTGTGAACAGGTGGAATTAAAAAAATTCTGCGTTCTTATTTGTTTTTTTTTTAAACGTCATTAGGTACCGCACAATTTTAATTGGTCCCCTTATGTCTGCATTTCTTATTTTGGGCGTCAGCCAGATATAATTCAACCAGTTGAATTATATCTGGCTGACGCTGAAAATTAGAATGCAGACATGAAGGGACCAATTAAAATTGTGCGGTAATCACGTTTTTTTTTAAAACAAATAAGAACGCAGGATTTTTTTTTAATTCCACCTTTTCACAAATAATACATAAATTAACCAACTTTAGCCCTTAAAAAGTTTGTATTTAGGTTCCAAATTATATAATTTGATAAATAATTGTTAAAATACAGGTTTTAGTATTTGTTATCAACCCGCTTTCGTGAAAAATTTTAAATGTTTTTGTTGTTAAATAGTCGATTCAATACTGCAAATATCACGGTCAACTAGATTTTATTTGCCTATTCGTGTATATTACCTGTCAAATCATACGTTCGTATTCATAAAATTTTTGTACTCGGCCCATTTTAAACTGGAACCGTTTTTCACGCAGACCGGTTTCTGAATTTTAGTCCCAGTCCAGTTTTGTCACCGAAAAAGTGTACTGGTTTTGTTTTTTTTTCTCTGTTTTGTAACCCGTCCGGTTTTCAATTTTCCACTTTGACATTCGAAATTGACTTATATTCAAACTTTTCGATTGCCTGTGATCTACAGGGCAACTTTTGTTTCAAAATATAGGGAATTTTCGGATTTAATCCACTGTTTGATGACTAAATTGGACTGGGACCGAAAATCAAATGCCGGTCTATGCGTGAAATGATCCCAGTCCGAAATATATCGGGTCCGGAAGTTTTATGAATACCACCGATAATCTATGATGAAGATTTGTTAAGATTATAGTGATGTTCCTAACCTCTAATATCATGTTCCGGCCATTTAAACTAGAGCTCCGGAGCTCCGCTTTTTAAAAAGGGATTTGAAGCTTATTTACGCTTGAAAAAGGTCTTAAACTTTTCTATCTGTATTTTAGGACTATCTTTTTTTGTTTTGGAAAAATTTTAGTTTACAAAAAATTTTGACAAAATAGTCTATGCCATGAGTCTTTAATTATTCTTGAAATTCGTAGAAGAATAGGACGGAGTTCCACTCCGGAGCTCGGAGCTCGGGAAACATCACTGACCACCTATTTGTAGTCTTGCTAACCTCACATCTAATCCCTAAAATCCTCTGATAGGGGTGGGGTTTTGACTAACATTCTACATCAACAACAGTGCTGATATAGGGTGGTAGGCGGTAATATGGAATATCCATGGCCGGCCCGCTTCAGCTTTAAAAAAAAAAAAAAAAGACACACACTAACCAACTGTGCGTTCAGATGCAAGACTCTTTTTCCAGAGTTGGAAGTTGCTTTTAAAAAATTAAATGTATTTGTATTTTGTTTTCATTATTGAGCGGTTGGTTTTATATTGGACACCATCGTACCGCCATAAAAAATGTCTATCAGGTCCATGTCCACTACTAATAATGAGAGTGAAACTGTAAGTTTTTTTCATTATTTTTTAAATGCTCTAAGAACAGAGCAGGAAAAGGAATAACGTCATCCATATGATAATGATATTTTATCGGTGAAAACCAGGAAAAAGCGCTAAAAGCAGGGATGCCTACCATACTAGAATTATACTATACTAGAATTATTTTGGGGTTTTCTGTGCTATACTGGAATTAAAACCAGACAGTTTATACTATACTATACTAGAATTAAAGTCGAGAGATCTGTGCTATACTATACTGGAATTAAAGGTTTCTTACTAGTATACTAAAATAATTCTAGAGTATACTAAAATTAATTCTAGTAAACTAAAATTATTTAAAAAACTAAAACTATAAATCTGGTTAAAAAGATCAATGTTATTATTTTACCAAATTAATTAAATTCTTTTAACAAGTATGTTTTATATCTCGCGATCCCTATAAATGTGGATTCTAACCCAAACCATATTATTTTTTTCGCACGAACTTTAATATGGTGATTTTCCCAATTTTTCATGGGTTTTTAAGGTCTGTAGTAGCTAATCCCGAAAAATGTACGTTATTCTTTGTGTTTTGTGTATCCAAAATTATGTAATTGCGTTGCATGTAAGGTTTTTAATACAAATTGCTATATAAAAACTTTATTTTCTAGCAAAAAAATTGGGTTTTGTAGTTTTTTTTATATTTTTGAAAGGCAAAACTCGGTAATTTTTAGCTGATCAAAACAATTAAAATATTTTTGGAAATTCAAGAACATGGGGAATTTCTAAAAATTGGTTTCTTTTTTTTTTAGCAGAAGCGGGCCGTCGATGGATACTCCATATGACCGCCTAATACCCTACCTATATCAGCACTGTTGTTGATGTAGAATTTTGTTTAAAAAAATATTAATCACAAATTCAATCATTTGAAGCACTGTTCCTTTAATAGAGTATTTTTTATTTAAAGCGCCACCAACCACCAAAATGTCCAGAAACAACATGTGAGCTCTGACTCTAGTGTTGTTGTTTTTTTACATTTTTTACATTTTCTTACAATCTACTCTATATGTGTTTTACTTTTTGTTTGAAGTATTTTTAAATTTAACCTTAAAAAGTGTTTTATTTATGTCTCACACTCCATAAGGTTACATGAAAAAATTTTAGTTTTATATTTAAAAAATTTCAATTACTATATTAAAAAAAACATTACTAAGTTCCCTTTCACTCCCTCTTTTTTTAGTCAAAATATATTTAAAAGTATTTCATTTGATACTCTTTAAAATGTTGGTAAATTTGTATGAATCCAGCGATTTTATTTATTTTGATCTTATTAGATCATGATTTTTTATTTGCATTATCGTGACCAGAGATATGTTATGCTTATAGTGTATGGTAAATACAAGCATGTTATCAGCGAAAAAAAATATAATTTTGCAATTTTAACTTTTAAGTTTTAAATTAAAATAAAAATAATGCGAAATAATCGAGCAACATTGTGTGCATTTAAATAGATTTTTGTCATAAATTATAGCTGTGTGGATTTTTCTAAATTTTGCAACAAACCAGAGAAACAACAACATTTACTAAAACGCTTTGTTTTTTAAGTGTTGAATAATTTTGGAGTAATATGGTAAAAGTTTTGAACATTCTTCGTTACCTAAGAATTTAATACAATTTTACTTTATAATAGAATTAATTTTTTTAATTCTAAGTATAACAGTCTTACTAGTAACGTTATTAGTAAGAAAATTTTAAAATCTATACTATACTATACTATACCATATTAGAATTAAACTCATATAGGTCTTATACTATACTAACTATACTAGAATTAAAATTTACTGGCTGAAAGTTATCCGGAGCTTCGATTCTGATATCCTAAAACAAAAACTTGGGAGATCTATCTTAGTGCTTGGTGCTATTTTTTTTCTTATTGATTATAATAAAGAACAAGGTTTTTTTCACAAACTTAAAAATCTTTCAAGATAGATCATTTATGCGGCCAAGATAAAAAAATGTACCTACTTTAATTGCTATAAAATAATGTTCTACTTGTTTAAGGGGCGGAGCTCCGGGGCTTTGTTCGTTTGGGTAACTAAAGTTTGAAAGCATGTTGCAATTACATTGAACAAGTTTATTATATATTCTTGATAATAGTTTGTTTCAAAAAATTAAAAAAATGTTTATTTCAGCCCAGTTTTTTAATGAATCTTGTAGAGCGGTTGTTGTCCAGCAGAGGAAAAGTTCCCGGTACTTATGTTGCAATGTGCGAAGAAGTAATTGTGTTTAACTGTTTATATTATTAAACTAATATTTTATTTAATTCTGTTTAACTATGTATATTATCAAACTAATTATCCTAAATACAATTAATTACGCTAAAATAACTCAAAAATAGTTACAATGTATACTTATATGCAACTTGATTTTGACTCATTTTTTAGTGATTTTATTGTAAAATAGTTTGTCCGGTAACCAATTCAAAATCTAATTTCAAATAATAATAAATGTTAACAAATTATTATCCAAAAATTAAAAGTTTTTAATAAAAATTAAAATACATGTAACTTTGGCGAAGGTTTCTTCTGTAAAAAAACATTGCTGGTATAGCTTTTTAATGGAGGATAATTAAGATTTAAAAATACTAATATCCTAAATAAATTTTGACAGCAATTTGTAGTTACACTGCAGTCATATAAAAACAAACGAATTTTTATAATAATAGCCAAATACCGCGAAACTTAAGTTCGCCACTCGAGTCTCTAATATTAACAAATTCGATGAATTTAGGAGATACTTGTCCCTTAACAGGTTTTTTTAATGTTTTTATGTCTTTATACATTTAGGAATTAAAAGAAGTATGTGAAAAAGTGCGTATAATTTTTTTATCTCAACCAATGTTATTAGAAGTTAGCTTGCCTATCAAAATTGCTGGTGACACACATGGACAAGTACACATATGTTTTTTTCATTTTAATAAAAAAAAACAAGTATAAAATTTGTTTATATAAAAAGAATATTAACTGTACATGTAAAAAATATTTGCACAATATAAAATACACGTAAAAACCATAATCGTCTGAACAAAAATGGGGAAAAATTATCTCGATAAGGAACGCAAGGGATCGAAATTCTTTCAGCACTAAAACGAACAAAACTTCGAACATTTTATTATACCACAGGAGAAAAAAAAATCTATTTCCGTCTTTGGAAAAAGGATAAATTTTTGTAAAGCATATCGTCCTTCCGAACTCATACAAAAGTTGTTACGTTTTGGGATGATTGGTACGGGGTTGAATTAAGCCGAAACAACCTCGAATGGAGCAGTTTTAAGCATAATAAATTTTGAAGTGTTGGATTCAAATTGGGTTTTTAGTTTGGCCGTAAGGTTTAAGAAGCTTAGTCTTAGGTTGGTTTGGACGTAGGCTTTAACCCTGTTCGGGATTAAAAATTCGTTTAAACTTTGGTTTAACGTTCCTAAATTGATTACTTTTCATTTATTGGATGGTGCTGTGGACGATTTTAGGATAATATGAATAAGTTTTGCTGGCAGAAAAAAGTGCCCTACTCTCGCGAAATTAACTTGAATATTTTTTTGTTTTCAGTGGATGGACCTTTTGCGTCATTTTGAACATACAGGATATCCCCCGGAAAGTCGATATTTGTTCCTCGGAGATTATGTGGACAGAGGCAGACAGAGCATTGAAACTATTACCTTATTATTTTCATTTAAAGTAATACAACTAATATTCGTAGATTTTTAAAGTTGTGCTGTTTATTTTAAAACCTGTTTAAAAAATGATTGATAATGGAATAAAACTTCCGGTAAACATATCACGCTAACGGAACGGTCGGTTTCTGCAAATGTTTTATTTTATACTAAAATGGTAGCTATAAATTTGTATAATTATCGTGTAAATGTGAATCAACTTTACTGTTGGCGAGATATGTTCACCGAAAATTGTTTCCATAGCCTAAACTGTTTTTTTAAAGGCTTTAATTAAAATTTTAGAAATATCTTCGATTCATTTATTTATTTATATTATCATCAAACAATATTATACGTTAACATGTGACAAAACAAAATGATGGATTGGTTTTTAAAAAAATTGAATTCTGCGTCTATCAGGATAAAACTTTTGCACCTTTTCTAGAATTTAAATATCAGCATTCAGGATTAGGAAGGCATTAAACAAAAATCGGAAATAAAGCGATTTCACACAAAAGTTAAAGTGGCGTTTGACAAAAAAAATATATGTAAAGTAGTTTCGGGTTCGGATGTAATACTAATTTGAAATGAAGTCTTTTTTGACGATCGCGAAGTTTTCACTTCTTTCCATTTATGTTTTTTTAATTATGCATAATACTTTTTATAATAGCCTATTGATTTAAATCGTAAAACAGTAGCATTTTGACAATTGTTTAATATTGTTCCTTGCTGTAATGGTCTGTCAATTTTTTCTGTAAACATACGCCTTGGAAAATTGCCACCTTTTTAAAATTTTAATTCTAGTTCTAATTTTAAAACTTTTTTCAAAGCTATGGTTTATTTCAAAAAATTAAACTTTGTTAAAGTTAAACTTAAAGAATGGGACAGTGTTAAGCTATTATGTCGTTGATTATGTGCGTGATAATAAAATTTATTAAATTTTTGTTAAATTTATTATAGATATTATATCCTAACAATTTTTATCTTTTACGTGGTAATCACGAATGTTCGGCAATAACACA